>APFE030893531.1:27726-64441 GCA_000404065.3 Pinus taeda | reverse complement strand
TTGCGCGAAGGTAGTGTATCAGGTCGCGAGGAACAGAAGGTGTGAAAAGTGACCTACGCGTAGGAACAAGCAGAGGACCAGTCAAGCCTCTCAGAAATTTCAAGGATGCGGAAACCTGGTTCTAGCACCCTCCCATACTACTTCGGGTGAGACCTTAGTCTGCGCTTCGCAGACTATTGCCGAAAGGGCCAGTAGTATAGGGATTTGTTTGGCTAATTAACTCTGAACCTGTGTCAGGCCCCAACAAGCAACAAAATGTTTCATTGCTGGGACTGGGATCTGCATAGATATGTTTGATGTCATATCACTAGAATCCGACAAAGAAAGGAATTGAAGATTCATTGGAGAGAAAGATTTACGAGTTTGCGGTGCAGGAAAACACAAATTTGCACTTGTCAAAGGAAGAGTGGTTAGACTGCTACTTATATATGGAAATCCAAAAAATGTTCTTTGCAACCTTCCCCACTGAGTTGTATGAGTGGATTGCGAAGCTGGAATATAGCCAAAGAAGGTGTAAACTCAACAAACCTATTGTGTGGACTCCAGAATTGGTGTGCATATTAGAAGCATTGGAAGATCAAATCACATGCGATTTCGATCACTGGCTCGATCGAATAATAGGAGGATTCATCACCGAATTCGTCGTAGATACTTTAGTCAAGTATAGTGAGGAAGAACGATGCTTCCTAAAAGGATCGTGAGGTAAGTACATTAAATATTTGAACATTTAGATTGAAATGCTACTGTTTGAAAAATGGTTTATGTGAATAAATTGATGTTTGGGGCTACACGAAGTGGGAGAATATACAGAAATGAAGGTAGCACAGAACTAGAGACTACCCCCTTTATTTCACCTCCATGAGGGGTCAAAGAATAGCTCGCGAAGGTCTCGCCAAAAAGTGTTATCAATCTGATAAGGCAGAGAATTCTGTGCATACCACCTCTACCCACACCACCACCAGTTTCACCATCTTCACCCATACCACCTACGCCACCATCGCAAAGTAGTATGGAAAGCGTGATAAAGCTACCAGTGTTCAAGGGAGTAGGGAATGAAGATTCAGGTGATTTTTGGTTCGTGATAAAAGTTGTATGGGAAGCACAAGGTGTCATAGAATGCAATATAAAGAAGGTGACGTTGGTCATCGCTCTATAGGATTGTGCGCTGACCTGGTACATTAAGCATTCCAATGACAATCCAAATGCGGGGATCATGGATATCCAAGTTGCACTAAACAAATAATTTAGCAGACCAAAGTCAAAGGCATAGTTGATCATTGGATTCAAGGAAATCACGATGCTACCAGGCGAAACCCCATGGGAGTTGGATCAAATACTGAAGTGCACAATTCGCAAAGCAAACATGACATTAACAGATGGGAAACACCGCAAATGGTTTGTGGCATCGTTAATACTGCATCTACAAAATGCGTTGTCACAAAAAAGGATAACCAGTTAGGCTGAGGCTTTGGAGGTCGTGATGAGATTGCATGAGACTTCGATACAAGATCCTAAACTGGGAGTTCAGCAGATTCACACGCAGTTGAATAACTTGTGCCTGGAGATGCAGAGTTTGAAACAAGACAGGACAACTCGCCCAGAGATGCGCAATGAGGTATGGTGTGTAAAATTAAAAGGCCATGGGCATGAAAAGGACCACTGGCTGGTGTTTACAAATTACCCTATAGGATGAGGGCCAATGCCACTAAGACCAGAGGCACAAGCAGGACCAAGCCCAATGCCTACATTATGGTGCATGATTTTTCAGATAGGAGGAAATCATGCTTGATCTAGGTGGATCTTCAGCCACAATATCATGGAAAATATCAAAATTCAAAGTGGCAGAAAAGCAGGCATCCTAACATCAGATTGAAGCACTTGTCGCCCTGATTCCAACGGTGTGAACAGCACTCCAATCCGAGTCCGGATGATGAAGTTTTGGAAGAAAACGTTTGCCTTAGTTCCTTTGGAAAATGAGGCTTTTTCTTATAAAAATGGGTTTTTAGCCTTATGAAGGAAAATCGCAATCAGAGAGTCTAGAGGAGTAGACTTAAGAAGCAGCAGCAGAACCCTTCGATCAGCGATCTCCGACTAAATCGCAATCGGGACAGGTAATCGGTGATATCAGGACGGAGCAGTTAGAAATGGGTAGAGCCGACATTCGATCATGATCGGCGATCATAGTGATCGGCCGATCAGCGATTGGCGGGACCAAGGACCAGGACCCCTGAGCCGCAGTGATGTGATACATCAATCCGATCAGGTCGAAGCGAAATGCCGATATCGGCGATCGACAATCAGCCAGATCAGTAATCGATGGATCCTCAGGATAAAGGGCCATTGAATGAGTGATATGCCACTTGCAATATGGGGATCAGACCCGATGGGTCTATAATCCCGATTTAATGGAATTTGAAGTCTAGCCTAAAGGCTTCAAGTTAGATTTTCTTATGTTTCCATGTATTATCAGTCCAAACAGAAAATGGTCTATTATTAAGGTTTGTTGCGCCCGCCGACCCTTCCATCTAAATGGCCTCTATTATACACAAAACAACTCTGATTTTTAAGTGACATTGTGCTATAAATACCAAGGCACGCAGTGGTGTATGGAGAGGAAGGATTTTCAGAACACAGTTCGAGGCAACAACTTGTAGGAGGGCTGATTGATCATTTTGTCCGAATTGGGCAAATTTTATATGGTTTTTGCCCCTCTCGACGCCATGGATGCAATGGTGCTATCCATTTCTCCATCTGAGGTCTCCATTTCACATCCATTCTCTAGAATGGAGGTATAGCCTCTTTTTATGTAAACTGATGAATGTATTCTCTTCTTTTTCATGCCATTTAATATATGAAGGCCTCCCCATTGATCGAGTAGGGCCTAGAGATGTAGTTCGAGTTGGAAAAACTCAGTTATCAAGTCTTGTTGTCTTCTTGTTGTGCCTGTATGAGTTCCTTCTTCTTTTATTTTGTGTACATTAGATTTCTGTGTTAAGCTGCAATTTCTAGATGTGATTCTTTTCATACATCTATAAGTAAAAGATCTTTGGATCAAATGGTATTAGAGCAAGTCTTTTTAGATGTGAATTGCATGTTTGTATGCTAACAAGAGACAAACTCTGAAGAGGAGAAGGGGAATTAGAGCCTTTTGATCCCGAAGAAAGGCATTCACATCAAAGGAGAAACATGGCAGAAGATGAAGCTCATCTTGAAGATGAGCGCAATTTCCTCAAGACCTTCTATTCGATGGCAGAGAATATCAGTCAGTTGGTTTTGAGGCTAGAGAAAGTAGAGGAGAGAAACCGAGAAGAACAAGGTTCAGCACATGGGAATGGTGGAGAAGAACCCCCTCCTCCTTTTGGGAGTGAAGGTTCTCCTTCCTCTCACCACCATAATTGTAGGAATTCAAAGGATGCATCTAAGAAACCTTTCTTTAAATTAGATGTTAAATTTGATCTTCCATGTTTAATGGTGAAAGTAACGCAGAGAAGCTTAATAATTGGATTAGGCATATTGAGGTCTACTGTAGGATTCAACAGATCGTGGAGGATGAGGCAAATATTCATCTAGCCTCTCTACAGCCGAGCAGCACCACTCTCGTTTTTTGGGAGAGAAAATTGCAGCATAGTAAGAATGTGGGTAACCACTTTTCCTCATGGCCTGATTTTATTTCTATGTTAAAGGAATAGTTTTATCCCTTAGGATACAAGAAAAACGTTTTAATGATTTGGCAGTATTTAAGACAAGGCAATGGTCAAGATGTTCAGAGTTTTGTAGAGGAGTTTAGAAAGCAAGCACTGAATTTGGGTATTGCACTTGATACACCTGAAGTTGTAACTAAGTATATTGGCTCATTGCATAGCTACATTAGGCATTCATTGTTGTTGTTTGAACCAACCACTATTGACTTAGCTAGCATAAAGGCAATTCATATTGAGAACAGGGGCAAAAATGAAAGAGATGATCAGTCCAGAAAATCACCGTTCAAACCTCCCAATGGCAAATCCAAAGCGAAATGGAAAGAAAAGGAGAAGAAGACAGTAGCAGCCAAAGAAGGAGAAAGGTCGTATTGCAATCACTACAAAAGGGAAGGCCATGATGATGATCACTATTGGAAGCAGCACCCAGAAAAGTGTCCAAAGAAGTATGGAGGAAAATGGAAGCAGAAGACAGTGGAAACTGCGTAGCAAGACCTTGGATCGGATTCCAGAGATGAAGCATTAATCACATCCGGGGGAACAAAAGGTACTCTTACACCTCATGTTAATTTTGAATCGCATGAAGGCACTAGTTCTGTAAATGAGTCCCTTCCTAATGACTGAAAGTGAATTGAATTGTTTCATATCAGATTTTTTGTAATTCATACTAAAGTTGAAACTTTGTTTGATACTGGATCCTAAGCAAATTTAATTGCAAAATCTCCTGGTAAAGAAACTCGGATTAGAAACAAAACCACACTCGAAAACTTACCCGCTTAGATGGATACATGATAAGGAAACTGAATGTAACCAAGTAGTGTGAAGTCAAATTTGTGATCGCTTCTAAGCTAGTGGACAAAGTAGAACTGGATGTAATACCATTGGATATCTGTGGCATGGTGTTAGGGAGCCCATATCTGTATGATAGAAAAGTAGTCTTCTTTCGTCAGAAAACAAATACCAAATCACAAAAGATGGGGTAGAATATATTGTAAGGGCTCATCAAAATAAAATCAATGCTAGCCTTGTAAGCATTGGACAAATGAAAATACTGGTGAATTACAGTAAGGGTTGCATGCTTATGGTTGTAAGGGAAAAAGAGGTAGGATTCACTAATGCTTTCCAGGGCTATGATCAGGAACATAAACAAGAATTATTTGAATTAATTTCTAACTATGATGATCTGTTTCAGGAACCAAAGGGATTACCTCCGAAGAGGGAAATCCAACATGAAATCCATTTGGAGCATGACGCTCCTTTACCAAATATTAGCATGTACAAGATGTTGACCATTGAGATGGAGGAAATCAAGAAAATGGTGTAGGAATTGTTGGACGAAGGAGCCATCAGGCTGAGCACTTCTTCGTGTGGATCACCAATTGTCTTAGTCCCAAAGAAAGACAACACATGGGTGATTTGCAGGGATTACCGTGCACTAAACAAGATCACGGTGAAAAATTGCTACCCTCTTCCACGCATTGATGACTTATTAGATCAGTTAAACACTGTTGTTTATTTCACCAAATTGGATTTTTGCAGTGATTATCGCTAGGTTTGAATTGCAGAGCAGGATGTGTGGAAAACTGCCTTCAAGACCAAACAAGGGTTGTTCGAATGGATGGTGATGCCATTCAGACCTTGCAACGCTCCAGCCACTTTTATGATGGTCATGAATGATCTCTTTCGGCCTTTCATTGATGAATTTGTTCTTGTATATTTAGATGATATACATGTCTTTAGTAAGAGTTAGGTTTAACATGTGTGTCATGTAAAGGAAGTGCTTGATGTACTGAAAAAAAAAGAAAAATGCTCTATAAAGTTGTCAAAGTGTGAGTTCGGGAAAACCTCTTTGGGTTACCTAGGTCATATTGTTGGTCATGGTCAGTTAAAGATTGATCCTTCTAAAGTTGAAGAAATTGTAAATTGGCATAAGCCTACTAGTGTAACTAAGGTCCTCAGCTTTTTAGGTGCAGTCCAATATTGGAGGAGATTTATTGCTAATTTATTGCAGCAACTTTGCACACATTTAAAAGTGTGAAACAGGTCGTCCAATGGGGAGGAAGACAACGGAAGTCCTTCGAAACATTGAAGGAAAAGATCAGCACCGTTCCAGTCTTAGCCTTACCCGATCTGTAACAGCCATTCGAGATCGAAACCAATGCCACTGGTTATGCCATTGGAGCTATACTGATGCAGCAAAATAAGCTGATTTGTTACCATTATGAGAAGTTTTCTCAAGCTATGATAAACTATCCCACTTATGACAAGGAGCTTTATGCCTTGGTGCAGAGTGTGAAAAAGTGGAAACACTACTTGATCGGCAAGGAGACCATCATCCATACGGATCATCAACCCTTGCAATACCTTCAGTCATAAACCAAGTTGCAGAAATCTCATCATTTCAAGTGGACGGGTTTACTTCAATAGTTTCATCTGGTAATAAAGTATAAGAAGGCACTAGCAATAAAGTGGCCGATATGCTATCTCGCCCTCCTATTTCTACTTCTGTTATTTTGCACAATGCTTCGTTGTCTTTTGAGAGTTATGTTGAACAATATGCTAATGATGATGACTTTAAGGAGATTTATGCAAAACTAACCCATGGTTCATAGGTGGACAACTATCACTTGCAGGGAAAACTATTGTATCACCTTGGTAAATTGTGTTCTCCCACAAGGGAAAGAGTACATGTAATTCGAGAGGCCCACACCTCTCTTGCGTCTGGACACTTGGTGTCAAAAAGACTTTATGTCATGTATAGAGATTTTGTTTTTGGCCTCATATGAAAAACATTGTGGCTCGCTATGTAAAGCATTATGTGATGTGTTCTGTTTCAAAGCCGTCTAATAGTAAACTCGAGCTCTACACACCACTCCCTATTCCAAGTCATCCATGAGAAAGTGTGTAAATGGACTTTGTAGGAGGTTTGACTTTGTCTAAAAAGAGTCATGACTATTTGTATGTTGTCATTGACCGTTTTAGAAAGATGTGTATTCTTATGCCTTGTAAAAAGCAAATCACTGCAGAGCAGACTGCTTCTCTTTTCTTTCAGCATGTTTGGGTCCATTTTGTATTACCCACATCGATTGTGTTAGATCGGGACTCTCACTTTCTTGGAGAGTTTTCAACCAGCTTGTGGAGGATGATGGACACAAAATTGAAAAGAAGCACAGTATTTCATCCGTAGACTGATGGACAGACAAAGGTTGTAAACTGTATCATGGTACACTTGCTACGAGGCTATTGTGGGAAGCATCCCAAGCTGTGGGATGAGCATCTCCCATATGTATAACATTCCTATAATCGAGTAGTGCATTCATCTATGCAGCATTCACCATTTGAGACATGCTTTGGTTACCTGCCAAAGGACCATTTTGATATGGTATTTGGAAGGGAAGATGGCTCCAGTGGACGTAATGATAGGGACAAAGCTCAACAGTTCATTCATCGAATCCAACTGATTCACCATGAAGTACAAGAGTAGTTGGATAAAAGTCAATCCCATTATAAGGTTCGACATGACAAACACCGAGGCGACCACCAATTCCAAGTGGGCGACAAAGTGTGATTCCACATCAGGAAGGATAGGATGAAGGGAGAAGGGAAGAAGTTGAGACTAATCCAGTATGGTCCATTCACGATATTGGAGAAGATTGGAAACAATGCCTTGGTCTTGATTTTCTGATTTATATGCAGATGTACTGAGTAGTGAATGTAGAAAACTTAAAGCTGTATGAGCCACCATTGGTCATGGACATAGATGAGGTGGGCACAGCTCCTACAGTTGATTATTTTTCTCCAGAATATCTCAATGAGTTACTGGAAGACATCATCCTCGACAGAAGGACTAGGACTTCACAGCGAGGAGATGTGGAATACCTTCGAGTGGGTTTTAAGGGAATGCACCCAAGCAAGGAAAATGGCTAGAGAAGGAAAAGGTGAGGGAACAATTCCCTCACTTGCCAACTGACTAAGGAAAGCTTTTGGTGGTCCAAAAGCTCCTCAATGGGGAGGATTGATCCAGGTGGATCTTCACATACAATGGCATGGAAAATCTCAAAATTCAAAGTGGAAGAAAAGCAAGTATTCTGACATCAGATCGAAGTACTCGTTGCCCTGATTCCAACAGTGTGAATGACAATCCAATCCGAGTCCGGATGATGAAGTTGTGGCAGAAAGAGTTTGCCTTAGTTCCTTTGGAAAATGAGGCTTTTTCTTATAAAAATGGGTTTTTAGCCTTATGAAGGAAAATCGCAATTGGAGGGTCCAGAGGGGCAGACTTAAGAAGCAGTAGTAGAACCCCCCGATCAGTGATCTCCTACTAAATTTCAATTGGGGCAGGCAATCGGTGATATCAGGATGGAGCAGTCGGAACTGGGCAGAGCCGACTTGCAATTGCGATTGGCGATCAATGGGACCAAGGACCAGGACCCCTGAGCTGCAGTGATGTGATATGCCGATCTGATCGTGATACACGGTATTGGCGATTGGCCAGATTGGTGATCAATGGATCCTCGGGATAAAAGGCCATTGAATGAGCGATATGCCAATTGCGATATGGCGATCAGACTTGATGGGTCTATAAGCCCGATTTAATGGAATTTGAAGTCCGGCCTAAAGGCTTTTGGTCCAATTTTCTTATGTTTCCATGTATTATTGGTCCAAATGGAAAAAGGCCTATTATTAAGGTTTGTTGCACCCACTGATCCTTCCATCTAAATGACCTCTATTATAAACAAAACAACTCTGATTTTTAAGCAACATTGTGCTATAAAGCCCAAGGCACACAGTAGTGTATGGAGAGGAAGGTTTTTTAGCACATTGTTTGAGGGAACAACTTGTAGGAGGGCCGATTGATCATTTTGTCCTAATTGGGCGAAGTTTATATGGTTTTTTCCCCTCTTGACGCCATGGATGCAATGGTGCTGTCCATTTCTCCATCTGAGGTCTCCATTTCACATCCATTGTCTAGAGTGGAGGTATAACCTCTTTTTATGTAAACTAATGAATGTATTCTCTTCTTTTCATGCCATTTAATTTATGAAGGCCTCCCCATTAATCGAGCAAGGACCAAAGATGTAGTCTGAGTTGGACGAACTCTGTTATCAAGTCTTGTTGTGCCCTTATGAGTTCCTTCTTCTTTTCTTGTGTGTACATTAGATTTATGTGTTAAGTTGCAATTTCTACATGTGATTCTTTTCATACATCTATAAGCAAAATATCTATGGATCAATGCTACAGATAATTGCCATCTATTACAGAAGTATACGCAGAATTCACAGTAGTTTTTCTATAATTTTTGCAGGTCAGTAGAACATGATAAGTGCACTTGTAGAAGTTATGAACTAATGATGGATTGAACTCCTACCTATAGAGTTTAGGCCAAAACATGGGCCCTCGATTAAAACACAGGAATGGCGCGCGCTGGATTTCAGTGGCGCAGACGAGGCCGAGGTGGAGGGGGGCCTGGAAGAGGTCGTAGATAGCTGATATGTTATAATTGCGGAGTGCCAAGGCATTATGCTCGTGATTGTATGAATCCAACACGACCATCATGCTTGTATTGTACGTTGTTTGACCATGAGACAGAGGATTGTCCCACACTGATAGTGAGGTTGTGTGATAAAGGAGCACTCCAACCTTGCCCGAATCAAAACCTACAAATGATGAGGTCTGAGCCATGCGAGGAAGACCCTAATGTAAATATCGTGCTCCGGAGTGGTATTACGATAGGGGATGACAGAGGCAAGCAACCTGAAGAAAGTACCTGGGTTCGCAAGGCTCCAGCGAAGGAACCAAAATTTGATTTGGAGTGCACTAAGGAGACCTTCATGGAAGCTAAGAGGAGCTTCACTGATGCCTCCACTTCAGGAAGCAAAGACAGACTGGAGACGGAAATGGACCCATCGATGCTCACTACATTCTTGGGTACATGCATGAAGTTGTTGGGCGATAGCAAGGTTGTAAAGGGGCTGCAAGAACTCATAACTAGATGCGTTGGGACCGCGTTTATTCTAGAATCTCAGGAAGCACACGACGTGAACAAGAAGGGAGATGAGATTGACCACATAAATCGGGGAATATGAGATGGACCAAGTGATTCTAGATCTAGGATCGGACATGAACGTCCTGCCAAAGCAAACATGGGAGTGCATGGGAAGGCTTGCATTGCAATGGTCTCATATCAAACTGTGGATGGGGAACCAGAAAAAGATCCTACCTTTGGGGAGATTGCAAGGAATCATAGTAGATATCGAAGGAGAAAGCATGCTAATAGATTTCGAAGTGATACAGATTATTGATGACAGCAATCCCTATCCCGTGCTATTAGGAATATATTGGGCCACTGACATGAAAGGAGTGATAAATCTGAAGAAGCGCAAGACGATTTTTGAGAAAAAGTCTCTACCCGTAGTGGTACCTTTAGACCCTGCAGAAGGATCACGCTACACGAAGCCGGTGCGCGACTACAATAGTGATGACAATCTGGAATGCATCTAGAAGATAACCACGCGAGAGAAATATTGGGTAAATACAACCGTAGACAACTGAATCTCTTCGGAGTGTGAAAGCTCCTACACATCAGATTCTGACGAGGAGATAGAACTGTGGCAGAACCGGTTACATGAGGTGACCACACTCAGCTGTAACATGATGACAAGATTGCTGCACTCTGTAGTGATAGAGGTAAGAAATTTTCCTATGTATGATAGGTTAAGTGAGGTGGATGACTTCCTGAAAAAATTTGAAAGATAAGTATCAAAACAACAGTGTTTCAATGCTCTGAAATGGGTACTGCGAGCTATGCTCGGAAGATTGTGGGGTATGCACCAAAAAAGTTTTGATGACTGGTGTGAATGTAGAAGGATGATGTGCATGGGGTTTGGGAATCCTCAGATGCGATTGAAAGACAAGTATGACGAACAAACTAGCCCACACACCCACCTATCTAGGTCGATACTGGCATATGGTGTGAAAGTTGCACAAATGCACATGGTAAGGCAATGGCATGAACAACCACTCTAGTTGAGACCATGAAGTATGGAAAGACCAAGTACGCAGAAGAATATCAATGCAGAAGATTTTAACAAAGTACGTGAAGCACTGAACAAGGTCCACAATGTGAAGCAGACTAACTGGGACCTATGCGTACCAGTGGTTCTATGGGCTTATAGGACCGGGTGAAGGCCCTGGCCACGCAGGCGCCGTCTAGGTTGGAGTATGAAGCAACCACTGTAAGCCCTATAGTACCTGAAGAGCTTAGATCGTGCATAATAGCACTGATTCACGAAACCTTGGAAGTAAAAATCCAAATGGGAAATGTTAGACTCCAAGAACTTGGAGAAGAAAGGGTATGATTAAGGAAGAAAAGCGCTCTGGTGGATGCAAAAGTCAAGAAGCTAGAGGACAAGATAAAGGAATATTTTCTCGGCAAAAAAGCCAGGGTGATAAAGTAGAATCGGTACGATCATGATGACAGGTTTAAGGCCTATCACCAAAAATTGATCAATTTGATGCCTTTGCAGATGGTAAAGTGCACAACAGCAACCGTAACAATAAAAGGTGGGTATTTTCTAGGAAACATGATGAATGACAGGATGAAACTTTACATGGGTGGTGTGACCACCTGACTAGCCAAAGGAAGAGTAGTCTTAGCACTCCAGTCAGTTGAAAGGGAGCGGGACTATAAACTATTATGCCCGGGAGCTGCGCGATGTTAGAGCTGCACGCAGAAGCAAAGAGTCACAAGGTCCGCGACCGCGCACGGCAGGCTACGCTGTCATGCGAGTTGGCTAGAAAGTGACCATTGAAGTCACTATTCATTATGGGATGCTCAACTTGAGACCAAATGGAGTGCGCGACAGGCATTTAAGACACAATTTACGGACAAGATTTGGGAAAATCTGCCACTAAGGGAGCATTAATGAATCAGATTTAGGGGCAACGGTCGAATTTAAATTCAAAAAGTGCTATAAATTACAAATGGCTACCTAGCAAACAACACTTGGTCATTTGCGAATTGAGTTATTGAGCAAAGCCCTGATTGTTGTGTGTCAAGAGTTGATTGAGCCCCTCAGTTCGCGAGTGCTAGATTTTTGGATGGATACGATGGCAAGAGTTGAGGACATTATGGAGATAACAAAACTGACCGCTGAAAAGGCCGTGTAGGCCCTGACTATGGGGGATGCTCCGGAAGGTGCTGGGATTGTGGCATAAATCCCAAAATCATCGCGCACGCCAAGACCCAAGAAGGACAATCAAGCGATGGTTCTTGTATGTGTGTCCTCACGGAACCTGTTGCGCACCAAGATGTCAATGGAGGAGAAGGGGAAGCCATCACCGTAGAGACCGATGAAGAAGAAGAAGACATGGATGATATTATCATCGCAAAGGATGAGGATGAAGGCATGGAGGAGGAAACTTAGCCTGCGCTCCCCCCAAAAAAGTTTCCTGCCTATGCCCCCCCACGGAAAGGGAAGGCTAAAGTTCCCAAGGACCTTGATGAGACCCGGAGCTCGCTCCAGACCCCACTCCTCCCAGACAACATTATTTTTGAGGGCACGCACATGGGACAGGTGCCAAGCCTAAAATTTGGATATTGGGACCTCACTGACCATGAGAAGTTCCCTCACCTTGAGACCTCATACCCCATGAAGCCCAAGTAGAACACTACTACGGAGGTTACAGAATTAGAGCTATGAAAGTGGTTGCGCGGAATGGAAAAGGCTAGGCTACTTAACCTGCTCTAGGTGTTGCATTTCTACCTCACCCCAATAACCATTTTCATCATCTGGTAGCTACTCTGCCTGGTGCATGATGGGTGTTTGTGGTCGGAGGAGCCCATCCTCATCACAGCAAACTTGATTCACCGTATTTCCCGACTTCCATGCAAAGGAGAGGACCCCACAGACATCTTAGAGGGGAAGAGTTGTGACTTGGCCATCGTAGAGGCCATGAAAAAAAATACAAGCTGATGAAGAAGAAAAGAGTCTACGCCATATCTAGCATTAGTGACAAAGTAGTGAAAGTGGCAACCCAAATATTGGTCAGTAAGGTTATGTGCAAGTTCCACACAGACGAGGTGCCCACGTTGGTGGTAGCACTGGCTGAGCAGTGCGCGGAGGGGATCCAATTTAACTAGTTTGAGTTCCTCTGCAAGGAGTTTTTAGAGAATTTTTGTGAAGCTCAGGAATGGGGAAAAATGTTTCACTATGCATGGCTTCTACTATCCATAGTTCTCTTGGCAGGGGAATTACCAGAGGATAGTAAATTCCCCACAATTGACAAAGATCTACTAGAGGCCATGAAGTACGCTTTGCTCTGGGCCACAAAGGATGCCACTAGGATCCACAACAACAAAATATTCTGGGTGTTCACGGAGATGAACCTTAGAATGGGGATCAACCAGAAGCCACAATTGTCACCCACTATCTACAACAGCCTTCAGGGTTTTGTGGAATTTAAAGCGGACATCCATAGCATTTACATTAGAGCACGCAAGGACCTGACCAAATAATGGAGGAAGCTACCCTTTGTAGCCACAGATGATGTCATCTTTAATGTCCTAGAGACATGGCCATCGGGGTGGTGCACTCTAGACATCACGGAGATAGAGAAGTCGGCGGCACAGAGGAAGAAAGATGAGGCCAAGTTGCGCATTGCATAGTTGGCAGAAAAGAGAAGGAAGGAAGTAGCGGCAATAGAAGTACGAGCAGTGTCGGACACTGCACAGACAACAACTGAGAAGGAAAAGGTCACAGCAGTAGCAGAAATAGCACAGGAGGTAGTCGCAACAGCGCTCAAGGGCCAAACATCACCTTCACATGGGTAGGAAGCAGAGGAAGAAGAGGGAGGTGCAAACCCACAAACTGTGTCAACACAGTTGAAGTGGTAGCACCCAACCGAGTGGACAGGGTTGCGCAAGAAGGTCAAGGCATAGAAGTTGTCTATTGACCCAATCACCCTAACCTAGGGTGATCTGCATGACATCAGTGAGATAGTGCATGATGTCACCTCTGAGGCCCTCCAAAATTTCATGCAGGAGAACCAGATTGTGTTGGGGGCCCTCAGAGCATAGTTGCAGGAATTACAGGTGCACCCTCTCAGGCTAGCACCCTTTCAACCAACCTCGTAGTAGGAATAACGACAACAGAACAGATGTTGTGCGCACGGATGATGAATACCATAGTGCTACCAGAAGGGGAATTAGTGACAACAAATAAGGCCGATAGGCCTATGGTTAGCACACTTAAGGGTCTCAGTATCAATATGTCTGCACTCCCATGAGAGACCTTATATGTTTTGTAGGATGGGATAACTGTAGAGCTACGAGCTAAGGAGAGTCATGCACTGCAAGTCCTCAACGAGCAGAAAATCAATATGGAGCAATTGAGCTTGCAGCGTGATGAAGTGGTATCGCAAAATCAACAACTAGTATAGGTAATAGATGAAGCTTGCCAAAGCATCCTGGAGTTGGCCATCCCAGTAGACATACCGTAGAGGTGCACATCCATAGGTTAGCAGTAAGGGTGCGTGAGGTGAGGAAGGAAATGACAAAGGTTTAGCTAGAGCTGAACCTTCAGCTCGTTGAGCTACGGTTAAAGGTGAAACCATCCACCCGTCTGGAAGTCATAGAATAGCACGTTAGCGCTATCACAGTGGGACTGGACGAAATTGGCAGTGCGGTGCAAGACTGCACCAGCATGTTGGAAGAATCATTTGAGGTCCTCACAAATCTACAGGAGGATCCCAACATCCAATGCTTAGAGACAGAGGCGTGAGAACTCCAACAACAGTATGACAACATCATTGGAACTACGCAGATGGTGGCACTCACTTAGAAGCTCATGCAGATGCAATAGGCCAAAGCGCTGAAAGAATAGGTGGACATGGCACGACACAAGGAAGTAGTCCTGAAGGTGCGTTTTCAGCCTTGGATCGACGAGGCCTTCACCATCACAATAGAAATTGAAGCCAAGCTCACACACATGCATGGGATACATGCATTGATGCAGAGAATCACTTCCAACACAGAGGTCTCAGAACAACGTATGTAGGAGATCCAGCAAGCAGCATGCTAATGCACTGTCGACCTTGTCGCAGTTCAAAAACAGTTGGAGGGACTCCATGCAAAGATCTCTACACTGATAGAGTGACTCGAGGGAGACTCACGATGTTTGTGTTGGGGGCTTGTTAGGCATGGAATCCCCCCAAGGCATGTTTTGGGGCTTAAAGCCCAATTTTTAAATGAATATTCTTGTAAAAGCTCCAGGAATTGTGGGTGCAGGGCACAAAAGTATAATAGACTCATAGGGATGTCCACCCTAGTTTTTGTAATGTAATGTCAGCTGGATAGACCTACCCATGGTTTGCGGACCATGGGATTGTAGAAATAGAGCGAGGCTCTAAGTGCATAAGATAACTAATAGAATGAAATCATGAGAAATCTAAGTGATTGAGTCAAAGTTTAAAGTGTGTCTGTGGGTCATAGAGTAGGAGAAGGCTCTGCAGCTGAGTGTGCAGAGGCCTAGTAGTCTGCAGCTGAGTGCGTAGGACAGGTCGAGTCTATAGCCATTGGGAGAATCAATAAAGAGAACTTTTTCTATAATTATGTGTATCTTTTCTTGGTTTAATGTATCATTGGATACAATTTTCAAGTATACTATTTGTTTACTACACGAACTTGTATGAATGTTTTGTATTGCTAATTATAACTTAAGACATTCAAGTAGGAGAAGGTAATTATTTCGTACTCGAAGATAAGTAATATCTCAGGTAATAGTGTAGAGCATGGCACAACCCCTGGTTAGGGCTACGAAGGGAGTGTATTAGTCTGCGAGGAACGGAAGGTGCGAGAAGCGACCTACGTGCAGGAGCAAAAAGAGAACCAACCAAATCTCTCAGACATCTCAAGGGTGCGGAAACCTAGTTCTAGCACCCTCCCATACTACTTCAGGTAAGATCTCAGTCCATGCTCTGCAGACTATTGCCGAAAGGGATAGTAGTACTTGGATTTTTTTGGCTAATTAACTCCAAACCTGGGTAAGGACCCAACAAGCCAACACCCAGAGATACCAAAGAACTCATGGCATCACCCATGACTATGACATCTTTTAAACATCTAGGATGCTTTGAATTCTATGAGAAAGTACAAAGGGCCCAACAACATCCTATGTTGAGTGGACTATTCTTCTCTAATCTCCATGATAACTAGGTAACCCTTGCTGGTGTCGCTTTCACTGTATCTACTGCTAGCATATCAGATGCCACTAGAATCCCAGATGTTGGGGAAAAATGGTTTAAGAAAATAGATTTGGAGGAGCATTACTATGAGCCATATATCAATCCTAGATATAGAAATGATAGAAAGATGATTTTTCCTTTCTCTTACCTCTTGGATAGATATGTTCCCATGATGAAAATCATCATGAGATACTTTACTTGTGAAGGAAGGTTTTCCAGACTTTATACCTATCATATCCAGCTACTCATGCATTTCACAAGGGTTAAGATGCTCAACATACCTTATTATCTTTTTTGGAGCATTTACAAGATGGTATATATTGTCCAAAATAGAGAATATGAGCATCAAATGAGAATTATTTTCCACCACTCCCTCATCACAATCATTTTCCTGCATCACCTCAAACAATTGAACATTGCATGGAGTACCTTCCTAGCCAATGACATATTCACTAATCCATCTATTCAGAATGTTCAAAATGTGCCTTCATCATCTCATCCTTCCACACCCATTCCTTCATCTCGGCCCACAGATCATGCATCATCATCAGATCAGTCTCCTTCACCATCACCTCCACCATCACAATTTCATGAGAACAATGAGTCACCTAGCAGAGATGAGATCAAAGAGTGAGAGCAGGCTAAGCAGGTTGAAGTCATCAAGACTAAAAAGTAGATTTTAGCACATTGGCACATACTTATTAGAGAGGTCATAGGAAGGTGTTTTCCCCACATATTGTGGGAGGGGCCCTGCTTTATTCACCAAAAAAAAGAGGTACACAAAGGCAAATAAAATATGACATAAGTAGAGGTTCAGGTAGAGTTCAAACATGAGGAAGAGGACCTCCATGAGATAGAACATGATTTTGACCTTGTTTGACCTAGATGAGCATGATGACAATGAGGACATTAACATTTTCATCAAGTAAAAACATGCACTCATCAGGGAGCTCTAGGCCAACTTAGAGAGGTCCAGCTATATTATTTCATATTATGAGCAAGAAAACTAGCAGCTTCAAGCCAAACATGATGTTATGGAGATTCAGCTCATTAATAAAATGTTGGGTGTGGAGCATGATTATTTAGAGGTCTTTGTTTCAGTTGGATATATACCCCAGGAAGATTGTACACTCGCCCATGTGGGGGGGGGGGGGTGCGAGGGGGGGCTTGTCCCCCCCGCAGGGGTTCGGGGGGGGCGATCCCCCCAGGATAGGGGGGTCTGGGTGCCAGCAGTCCCCCGGCAGGGGTTGCTGGGGTAGTGACCCCGAAGCTAAAAATAGATGTAAAATTGCCTTGTAAAAGTATAGTAATTCCTAGTCAATCTAGGCCGTTCATTAGGAAGATGATGTGACAGTAGAAGTTATGTTTAGTTTAGGGTTTTTTGCCCTAGAAGGCAGCCCCTCTCTTTGTATGAGGGCATTGTATTGAGGCTATGCAATAGTTGTGTATTCTCTGAGCAAGAAATAGAGAGGTGAGACTGTGAGAGAAAATAGAGGATATTATAGTGGATCTATTGTAGGTTGTATCTCTTCATTTTATTGGATAATAGAAAGGAAGGACTGGCTATTCGAGGTGGAT
This sequence comes from Pinus taeda, assembly GCA_000404065.3. Lineage (NCBI taxonomy): Eukaryota > Viridiplantae > Streptophyta > Pinopsida > Pinales > Pinaceae > Pinus > Pinus taeda. The sequence continues at coordinate 46,922 of APFE030893531.1, read as the reverse complement.
GTAGCCCAAACTGGGTGAACCACGTATATCTGTCTCTCTGGTGTTATGTATTTGTGTTTTTCCGCATATTATATGTCTTGCATTTCTTTGTCATATATAATACTTTTCTAACATAAATGAAAGCTAAAGAATTGCTTGATGAAGCCTATGATAGGTATGAAGCCTACAGAACTACAGCGCTGAAAAGAGCTCTAGAACTAGAAAGACAAAAGGAGGCTGAGCTTGCAAATAAGCTCATATGGAATGAACAATTTTCCATCATTATTAATGAGAATCAGGAGAATTGGCTTGACAAGGTAAATCAACATTTACAGAAGCTCCTAGATAAGGCCAATCAAGAAAATGACATTTAGAGAAAGATGGAAAAGCATTATGCCATGGGGAACAAGATTGCAAGGGAAAAGCTTAGAAGGGTTAATGCAAAGATTGAAGCCCTAAAAAAGCAAGAGGAGTAAGGGAGACTTGACATACTTGTTGAAGCCTCACTCCATGTAAAAAACACATGATCAGCAATCATTTCACCAATTTTGAGAAGTTATGGGGTAATTTTGAGGTTTTTTTGCTTTTAAAGTAATTATACAAAGTTTTTTGATAGCTAGAATGCCAAGGGCATAGCACCCTTGGCGTTGCAATTTTGTTTGGGGCACCTTTTGGACAAAAGAAGGCCACCATTGGATTCATAGTAGGGAATACATGTAGGAAAAAAACTTTACAAGCCTTGGTTTGCACAAATGGAAGGTGAAAAGTTGAAAAAACACCTAACAAATCAATGCTCTGCCTCCCTTTGCACCTTGGCATTGCGTCTTTGACCAATCTTGGGAGAATCAATCTTTGGAAGTTCAAATAAAGTTAACTTTAGAAAATGAAGGCATATTTTGAAACTAGATAGGAGACGCTTTCTAATCAGCTATCCTAGGCTCAATTTGGACACCAGGAAGGAAGTCAAACTTAGCCTGCAAGATGGAGGGCACGTTTGACACAGAGAGGGTGCCTTTGACCAGTTTCCTGATTTTTCACTGTTTTTCTCCAAATTTGATTTTCATCCTTGGAAATCAACTTTTTACTAATGTGATTGATGTTTTAAATGTAATTATGGTCTTTTTACTATTACCTAGGGTAAATACATTAGGTAAATAGACTCCATGAGGTGTAATGAATTAGTTTCACTGTAATTAGGGATGAGTCATTTTGACTAACCTACACTCTAGTTATCAATTCAGATTTTGGTGGAATTGCTCCTCCTCTCATGGATTTGACCCCTGAGGTTGGGAGGAGTTTGTTTTGAGGCCTCTATCTTTTATTTTTCAGTCTTTTCAAAGGTTTGACTCAGTTGGATGTTTTTAGATTAATTAGAGACACTATTGTATCAGAAATTTGGCCAGTCTTAGTAGATGAGTTGTAGCTATTTCCTTGGGATACCTGTGGTATGGTTGTCTAGCATTGTTATTTTCTTCAGTTTCATTTGTATGAATGTCTTTTTGGTCCATATCCCATTTCATGTCTATTGTATGATCTCTTTCATGTGGATAAACAAAAATCATCTCACATGCTCTATTTTAGGGAAGTTTTCATAGTTTATTCATCTTTCTTCAGTTTTGGAAGAATAAATCTTTCATTCTCTTCCTAGCTCCTCACCTGTCTGAATCTTATCATCCCAAGAAACCCTAATGTGATAGCCTACCTACCTACCTTTCCCCTTTGAATGTCTCCAATCATATCTTATTTTCCTTGACCTAGCTTCTTTGACCTAATCCTCATCCAGCAACCCAATTTCAAACAAACAAAACCCTCTGCACTTTATACCTAGCCTAAAACCCTAATTCATCCAGCCCTTTTGGCCGTGATTTTGTGGTGAGAGCCCTCTCTAGCTTGGTAGGGCTAGCTACCAAGTCAAAAGGTTGGTATGTGGTTACCTCAGTTGGACTCTTCCTCAGCCTTGGAGATCCGGAGGAGTGATAACATATTGGAACTGTTACCGAGGAACAAAAGATTCATTTTCGATGTGTGTACGACAATATTTCATTGGGAGTTGGTCCTGTGGATGATAGGACTAAGTTTAACAAAGTTTGATTCCATAATCACAATGTTAATATTGTAGAGCTAGCTTTGAGGAGACAAATAAGATCAAAATCTAGATCCTGATCCAGTTGATCCAGACGAAGATTCAGAAAGCTTGTTTGAAAGAAAAGAAGTCAATAAATAAAAATTTCAATCAGACCTCATTACATGGGTAAGGTCTTGATCGTTACCTACTAAATTTCTTTTTCTTAAAGACATACCTTTGTTTTGAAATTTGAATCCCTCCTTATGCTACTCAAAGTCTGAATCCTCATTATCTCACATAGTCTTTGACCCTGTTAAGACTCTGGCTCCGAAAAGATATACCAGGTCAAACCCTAACCCAAGCCCACGTTCTCTTGTTGATGATCCTGAAAGAATGTTAAGAAAACATAAAATCCCTTTCCCGAGAATGAAAGAAAAAAATTGGAAAGAACTACTTCCCTACCAGATCAGATACTAAATGTTGAGGATATTCCTTTTGATATTCAATTCGAGATATCCCTATTTTGTTCAAATCCTGAGTCTTGTCTTACAAAGATAGTGTTTGATCCCATAAATTTTGATTCGTACTTACCCACCTTGAAATCTTTGTTTACTCAGCCTTCTGCAAAATGTCAGTTTTCAAAACTTGAGCATGAGCTTTGGTCTAATTTCAATAAAATTTAAAGCCTAGTTGATCAACTTCGAATTACTGCAGAAAAAAACCTATATCCAGTATCAACATGAAAGCTTATCTTCTACTATACCCTCTACTGCACCTCCGAAAACATTCGTATTAGTACCTTCATCTTCATCCCAACCAACACAACCCATTTTAGTTCCCGTACACCCTCCCCTAGTAGTCATGGCAATATTTTCTCCCTTAGTATTGCCTGCTCATTTGGTAGATTTAGCTTTGACCTATGGCTAGAGACTTCCTCATTTTGATGGGAGTCCACGAATCACAACACAACAACATATTGATAGAATTGCTAATTTGATTGATTTAGAGGAGGTTGATGTTGATGATGCCAAAATGAGACTAACATCTCAAAGTTTTTCCGTAGGTGTGAAAAAATGGTTCCATAGTTTGGCACCCGGGTCCATTGATACTTCTCAAAGGCTAAACGGGTTTTTCTTAGCTTGGTGGTGGGAAAAAAAAATCCATTGCAGATTTTAGCAAAGTATAATACATTGAAAAGGGGTCCAAATGAGACGGTTCAAGATTTTACTATAAGGTTCAATTTGATATATAGTTATATTCTGACTAACATGAAACCTCCACCTGATTTGGAACTTCAACACTATCTCGATGCCTTTGATCCAAAGATGGATTATCAACTAAGGGAAAGAGATCCTGCAACTTTGGAAGAAATGCAGGATAATGCAGTAAGCATGGAAGCAAATTTAATGATTAAAAAGTCTCAATTTAAACATGAGAAACCAAAGAAGAAAGTAACAATTAAAGAGGAACCATCTTCTTCCACCAATCTTAAACTAGACACACTAATCAGAACCATGGATAGGATGTTCGACCAAATGATAAATTCAGATAGATAGCTGGAGCCACAAGTCAGAAATCTGAATTTCAGAAACCAACAACAACCTCAGTATAGGATAAAACAAAGAGAGTAGAGAGCTCCTGAGGCATCAACATCTCAATAGCAAATTCAAACACCCTTGCAGCAAAATTACGCTAAAGGAGAATCAGAGGATGAAATAGACCCAATTGTCGAGGAGAACCACTTCTTCAGGGAATATTACCATCCCATTTTCTTGACTGAAAATGAGGAGTATATCGAGAAGACAAAAGGACCCAAAGATGAAGACTACATACTGGAAAATGACTAAGCATTAGAAACCCAATCAGATGATTATCAAAGAGGATAGTTGAATGCACTCAGCTCCAATAGAAGTAGTATTCCTTAAGGAATAGGGATGTCCCGACCACTCCCATTCAAAAAAGGACATCACAACAGAAGGATATTCAATAGAAGATAAACTCCCAAGGTAATCAAAGTAAAGGTAAAGAGCTTGCAACAGATAACAAAAAAAAAAGTAAAGCAGACACCTACAAGCAACCCAAATAAGGAACATGATAGTCAGAAGAAGGATCATACATCAAAAGATCAGCTCGAGAAGAGATACATCATCTAAAGAGAGGTAGATAAATCTGGCTCATTCAATCTAGAAACTAAAATTTCAAATTTGAAAGTGTCAACCCCTCTTACTGAACTAGTAAAAAATAGCCATTACAAGTATGATATAGTTAAAGTACTGAAAGTTGATCCTTTGTCTAACATGGTTATGTTGAAGATGACCAGTCTAAATTAATTTTTGGTCCGGCCATAGATGGTTAGTCAAAAGATAGTGAGGTTCCCCCATTTTACCTGAGTCTAAGAATCCACTAGTGTGTCTTTCATAACTCCATGCTTGACTTCAGAGCCTCCCATAATTTAATGCCCAAATCCATCATGGAAATTTTTGGTCTAAATATAACTTGTAAATACCACTAATTGTACTCTTTTGATTCCAGCAAAGTCCGTTGTCTTGGTCTAATCAAGGATTTGGTAGTATCCCTGGACCAAGTCCTAGCAAAGAATTTTTTAATGCATGTGGTGGTAGCTGATATACCACCACAGTTTGGTATGTTATTGTCAAGGTCCTAGGGAGAAACGCTAAGGGGCACACTACAGTTAGACTTCTCCTATGCCACCATCTCAGTTTTCGGGCAATTAAGGAAATTGTACCGAGAAACCAAAATGAAATTCATGATAACTAGCAAGGAGAGGCTGAATAATCATCCTATAAATGATGTACATACAGATTTAGAATAATTTATTTTATATAATGATAGTGTATTGTGTTAGTGTGAGCTAGTTCAGCCTATCACCAGTGATCAAATATGCTCTTACAAGGTGTTCTTAGGGTGTCAAGTCAATTTTTTATCATTTCAGTGAGTCTTCAAATAAAAATTTGGTCACTGGTTGTTGTGTCTAGGTCACTGTTGCTCCCTTCACTTATTCATGGTCTTCATCACTCATCATGGCCATTTTCTTCTTCGAGGTATCATATCTTCATTTAAGTGTCTTGGGTCATGAAATCGTTAAATTCCTAATTTTAGGTCATGATCTAGGGTTTCACTCCATGTGTCATCATGATACCATATGTCAAAAAAAAACATGTCCATCATGTGATTCAGTGGGTAAAGGGAGTTAGCAGCTTAGGGAAAGAAAATAAAGGTGAAGGTAAGGTTTTATTTCCAATAAGACAATGTTGCAGTACACTACCTCGCCTCATCATTCCTCATAGGGACATGTTTGCTTCAAAATATATTTTTGACCAAATGGAGAAGAATTTCACAAAAGTGAAAGAGGTTTTTGTCCACTACAGTCCAAGGAACAAAAACCTCCTTCCTTGTATGCACCAGTGTTATTATTTCAAATAAATACTGAAAATACAATTGCTATAGGAGAGTCGTTGCACTTCTAGACAGATTGACTCCAAGACCATTTCTCAGGGGTTTTCAGTAGGGTTTGGTAGTTCTTAAGGACTCTATTGTGTATAAGACATCCTAATATTTCCAATGGTACCTTTATATTGTGATTTGGATTAATGGAAGGCATCCAAAAGTGATATGCAAGTTGGCATTGCGCTCTTGTCAGAGAAAACCTGAGTTTTTGGAGTGACCTTGGGAAAATCAATTGTTCTCCCTCATGGAGTGGCAAAATTACATTCTTGAGGTGTCCATAGTATAGCCGACTTCAGTAGCTTTCCAAAAAGCTATAAATATCTCAATTTGGAGGCGTCTAAGGCCTTCAAAAGTGGTTTGGAAGACCAGTTTTGTGCTTAGGAACAAAGCGATGTGCTCAGAGCAGAGGTGTTGCGCTCAGGAACACTACGCTACGCTTGGGTCAGAGTAGCTCAATTTTGCCCGAAACTCACCCAAATTCAATTTTTAAGCTTGCTCACTTGTTGTATTGCAATCATAACCTGAGCTAAAATTAAGTACACCATATTACTTATCTTTTTGTTTTGCAAAATGAATCCAAGCCAAAGATTTCTTCAATTAGGGTTTCTAGTGAATTTCTCATGAAACATGATAGGGTTGATGATGGTCATTTGGTTTTCTTGATTTTAAACATGTAAAATCCTATCCTACGCCTTTACACATGTTTAATATGCTATATGAAGCACCGAACCAACCTCAGAACATAAAATTACCTCACTAAAAGTGAAACCCTAGTTCATTCCTATGGGTTTTGGGCACTTTCCCTAAAAACTATGTTTTTCCCTTTCACAAGTACATTTTCCCTCCATTTCACTTCCTTTCATTTTCATCAGTTGTTCATATTCCATATCCACCTCTTTTAATTTCCCTTTCCCATTTTTTTCACTCCACCTATCCATCAATTCATTTTTCACTCATCCCTCACTGTTTTTTCCCTTTCCTATCATCTAGGGTTTCAAAAATGAAATGAGATTACTTCATCAAACCATCACCAAGAAACATCAACACAACCTATGGAAGTGGGTTCCAATATCAAAATAGTGGAGAAGAATCAACTACTCAAACCTGAGGTGACTAAAGTGTATAAGAAAGGACAGATGCTAGTGTTTTCTTCTCATAGAGAAAAAATGACCAAACCTTCTTCATCGACAAAGTAGAAACCGACAACAAAAGAAAAAGACATAGGTGAGCATGAGTTTGAACTGGTTGATTCAGAGGTTGAGGATTAGACTTCAAACATACGACAAACAATCAGGGATAAGGACTATCAAATCAAGGATCTAGAAATCAATTTGGAAGGAGCAAAATATGCCATACCATTCCTTGAACAAGAAAATAGTCAACTCAAAGCAAAGGAGTTGATCCTAGAAGAGAAAAAAGACAAGTTATTGCAGAAATTTGGCAAAGGTAAGGAGATCATGGAATCAAGTGAGCCTGAAGCATCAAAGGGGAAAGGAAAGAGGAAAAGACAAAGAACAAGAGGCCTCAAGAAAGCTTTGCAAGAAGAGAAAGAACAAATCTTGTTGAATGAGGACCTTGACCTAGAGGATAGGATTGTCCCTTGAGGTTCATCAAGATAAGGATTATTGGCTCAACATGGTGAATCATCACTTGGAGAATCTACTTGAGAAGGAAAACAGGGATAATCAATTGCTCTGACATATGGTGCACCACTACCGAGCTCAAAACATGATCGCCAATGCCAAGGTTAAGCAGCTTGAAAACAAGCTTAAGAAAGCCAAGAAAGACCAAAAAGATGGGGGAAACTTGGAGATGCTTGCTAAAGCATCTATGAAGATTTAAAAAACATATTTTTACACCTTCCATCCAATTTTGAGCAAATTCTAAGAATTTTGAGTTTTTCAAGAAATTTTGGTCTAAATTCATAAATTTAGCTGCTCCAGAAGTGCAATGCCTTGGCGCTGCACTTTTTCCTCAGGCCTCCATTTGAGGAAAGGTATAATTTTTTTGAAATCTATTGTCATCCTATAAAAATCCATTTTATCATATTTTTCAGAGGTGGCTTATTTTTGGAGAAAAAGGCAAAAAAGTGGCAAAAAACTAGCATTCTAGACCATTTTTTGACAGGCGCTGCGCTTCTAGAGTGACCTTGGGAGAATGGATTTTTGAAAGCCTTCCAATGGTCCAAATTCAGAAATTAAAACTTTTCCGGAAATTATACTTGAAGGGCTAGTTTACCATTCTCTCATGTTTTTCATTTTTACCCCTAGAAGGCACCTCAAAATAGCTCAAAGTCGGTGCTGCACTTTAGCACTTTTTTGTGTTCTAATTTGTAAATTTCAGTATGTAAAATTTCTAGTTTCTAGTTTGAATTAGTCAAAGTCAATATTCTCTATGTAATGGAACTATTTTTTAGGCTAGGTGATGTAGGCATGAATAATTGTACATCATAGGTTGTTTTTCATGTTTATTAGGCCTCATAAAGGAAGCAAACTCCTAAACAAACTCTCCATGAAGTGTTTGAGTTTCACCTTCTCACTCTCACCTATTGGTTGAGAGAAAATTGGAGTCAATTCCTCCACCAAGGAATTCGACTCCTAAAGGTGGGAAAGTGGTCTAGGAGAGTCTATATGTAAACTTTCTCTTCAGTAGAAGAGGGTTGAACTTTTTGTGAAGGAAGCTTGCATGCAATCATCTTTTCAACTAGTACAGAGACAGGTTGCAGCTATTTTCAAGGAACTCTCTCCCAGTGAGTTCATGGTGCTTGTACTTCATTATTTTTGTTTTCTCATGGTATAAAAATATTTATCTATAATATATCTCTTCTTTCTATGAATGCCTTATAATAAAATACCAGGATTCTTGTTTTTCAAGCTCTGTTATCTGGTTTTCATAGTTATGTGTATGTCTTCCTGAGCTAATCAAATCATTTTTATTTATGCTCATTAGTTTCTTCCACACTATATCCTCTATACTACACTGATAATACTCAAAATACACCATGGCTTCTAATATCTATCTCCTTGTCATATTTGCTCCCACACTCCCACAACCTAGACCTACTTGTGGCTCCAAACCCTAAGTTCAGCAAACCCTAAAAACCAAATTTTCAAAAACAAATACACATATCTAGCCTAAAATGCATTTTCTTTAATGTCATATCACTGATAAGAGACTTAGAGAGATCCCTCTCATCCTCAGTAGGGCTATATACTAAGCTAAAGTGGTTTGAGGTTACCGTTCTCAATTTCCTTTTCAGCCTAGGAGATTGTAAGGACTAACATTTTGGGCATTGTTTCCAGGGAACGAAACATCATATCTTCCCTGGGAAAGAACGACAAGGATCAGATCTAATTGCTGATGGTGAACAATGATCAAACATAAGAAAGTTTGTGCATCTTTCACCTGGAGACTCCAATGTTGAAGAATCCAAAGGTTTAGAAATTTCATGGTGACTCCAATGATAAAAAACCAGTAGTTGGAAGAACTTCTTGGTGTCTTAATTGTTTTCAAGATGGATTCAACTACTCGAAGGTATGCTCCTATGAATCAAGCTCACATTCCTAGTTTTCTAAATCGAATTCCTTATATAGATTGGAAAACAGGGCTGCCAAAGTTTAAAGGTCAAGATGGAGAAGATGCTAGTTTTCATTTGGTCAAATTTCATTTTCATATTCACAGATTAAATGCTAAGTTTCCTGAAGATTGTTTGATGAATATTTTCATGGCTAACTTGGAGGAAATGGCAAGGAAATGGTATGAGAGTCTACCATCTGCTAGTTTATATTCTCTAAAGGATTTTCATTCAATTTTCTTTCAACATTATCAAAGCTGCAAGTTTTCCTTATCAATGATGGATAGTTGTTGTGAGATTTCTGAAAATTTCATTAAATTTCTTGAAAACTCGTATGGGGATGAAGAATGTATGGAAGAAGATATATTAGAAGCCCTTTATGACTTTTCCTCCCAACAAGAATCAGCAGTTTCCTCCTTGAATGAAATGGACTGGGATCAAAATAGATAAAGGCTTACTCCTGATCTTGGAAATGAAAACCACCAAGCCAATGTTGATTTCTATAAAACTCAGTTGTCACCTCTATCTGAAGATGAAATTGATCAGCTTTCGAAAAAACATGTTACAGACCAAGTTAAGGCAGGTTTGCAGTGCTCACACAGTCAAGATTGTGTAAGTGAAATTTCTTCCATTATTGAAAATGAAAATCTGGGTTTAAATGATGACAATCATGAGACTAATGAAACTATACATGAATTTGTTGTGAGTAAGCCAATTTCTGATGTAGATTTCTTGCAAGGATATCAACTAACAAAGATTGTTTTCTTTCATGAAAAGGATAGGGCTGACCTGCTTAATATTCTTGAAGAATGTGTTTTTTTTAAGGATGATTTAGAATATGAAATAGAAGAGTATGAGTCTGAGATAGACAGTATGCCAGAGATAGAAATAGAGTTGCTCATGCTTGAGAAATTTACAGCCAACACTTAGGTGGCAGAAAGTGATATTTCCCTATGCCTTCCTATGGTTCAACAACCAAGTATTCTTTTAGATCAAAATGAAAGGAGTACTTTTATTTTTGTTGGATTTAAAGACAAGATAACATTTCAGATTTTTAAGGATCCTTACACTAATTTGTTGCAGCCATCTGGAAAGATGAATTTTCTTGTATTTATGGATCATGAGCACATGTTTAGTGGACGCTCGGAGTTGCCTAGCTTTTCTTTGTTCTAATTGCTCAAGGAAAGTACAAGCAGAATTCAAGTAAGTAGCCACTCGCTGGATTCGTTACACTGGAGGTATCATTACACATGATTGTATATACATCTTTAGTAGGTGGGTGGTTATCATTGGGATTTGAAGCTAGAGGTGAAGGCCCTACGATCCCTATGGTCTGCTGCCATAAGTAAGTTCAATCAGTGTGTTTTTTATAATCAAGTCAGTCAGTTTTCAATTTGAGTTTAGTCTTTGCATTTTGACTCCATTGCCCAATGGATAAGGCTACTTGGTCTACAGTGTTCTTGACACCTCCAAGGAGCTTCCATCCCTGGTTGGAGACAATGTTAGTGTCAGTCAGTTTAGCATATCACCAGTGATCAAATATGCTCTTACAAGGTGTTGTTAGGGTGTCATGTCAATGTTTTGTCATTTCAGTGAGTCTTCAAATAACAATTTGGTCACTAGTTGTTGTGTCTAGGTCACTGCTCCTCCCTTCACTTACTCATCGTCTTCATCACTCATCATGGTCATTGTCGTCTTTGAGGTATCATATCTTCAGTTAAAGGTCTTGGGTCATGAAATGGTTAAATTCCTCATTTTAGGTCATGGTCTAGGGTTTCACTCCATGGGTCATCATGATACCATATGTCAAAACAAAAACATGTCCATCATGTGATTCAGTGGGTAAAGGGATTTAGCAGCTTAGGGAAAGAAAAATAAAGGTAAAGGTAATGTTTTATTTCCAATAGGACAATGTTGCAGTACACTACCTCACCTCATCATTCCTCATAGGGACATGTTTGCTTCAAAATATATTTTTGACCAAATGGAGAAGAATTTTACAAAAGTGAAAGAGGTTTTTGTCCATTATAGTCCAAGGAACAAACACCTCCTTCATTCTATAAACATATGTTATGATTTCAAAGAAATTCCTAGATACAATTGCTACGGGAGAGTTGCTACACTTCTAGACAACTTGACTTCAAGACCGTTTTTCAATGGTTTGCAACAGGGTTTGGTAGTGCTTAAGGACTCTATTGTGTAGAAGACATCCTAGTATTTCCCATGGTACCTTCAGCTTGCAATTTGGATTAGTGGAAGGCATCCAAAAGTGATCTACAAGTTGGCGATGCGATCTTGTCAGAGAAACCCTCAGTTTTCAGAGTGACCTTGGGAAAATAAATTTTTCTCCCTCATGGAGTGTCCAACTTACATGCTTGAGGTCTCCATCTTATAGCATACATCAATATCTTTCCAACATGCTATCAAGCTCTCAATTTGGAGTAGTTTAAGGCCTCCAAAAGTGGTTTGGAAGGTCAGCGCTGCACTGAGAGCAGAGGAGTTGTGCTCAGGAACACTACGTTGTGCTTGGGCGCTGCACTTAGGAACACTGCACTGTGCTTGGGCCAGAGTAGCTCAAATTTGCCCGAAACTCACCCAAATTCAATTCTTAAGCTTCCTCACCTATTGTATTGCAATTCTAAGATGAGCTACAAGTAAGTACACCATCTTACTTACCTTTTTGTTTTGCAAAATGAATCCAAGCCAAATATTAGGGTTTCTAGTGAATTTCTCATGAAAAATGATAGGGTTGATGATGGTAATTTGGTTTCTTGATGTTAAACATGTAAAATCCTATCCTACACCTCTACACATGTTTAATATGCTATATGAACCACTGATCCAACATCTGAACATAAAATTACCTCGCTAAAAGTGAAACCCTAGTTCATTCCTATGGGTTTTAGGCACTTTCCCTAAAAAAATTATTTTTCCCTTTCGCAAGTACATTGTCCTTCATTCCACTTCTTTTCATTTTCATCAGTTTTTCATAGCCCATATCCACCTCTTTCAAATTCCCTTTACCATTTTTTTCACTCCACCTACCCATCTTTTCATTTTCCACTCACCCCTCACTGTTTTTCCCATTTCCTATCATCTAGGGTTTCAAAAATAAAATGAGATTACTTCATCAAACCATCACCAAGACACATCAGCACATCCTATGGAAGTGGGGTCCTCTAGAAAAATAGTGGAGAAGACTCAGCTACCCAAAACTGAGGTGACTAAAGTGTATAAGAAACGACAGAGGCTAGTGTTTTCTTCTCATAGAGAGAAAGGGGCCAAGCCTTCTTCATTGACAAAGCAGGAACCGACAAGAAAAGAGAAAGACACAGTTGAGCATGAGTTTTAACTGGTTGATTTAGAGGTTGAGGATCAGACTTCAAACATGTGATAGACAATCAGGCATAAGGACTATCAAATCAAGGAGCTAGCAATCAATTTGGAAAGAGAAAAATATGTCATATCATTCCTTGAACAGGAAAATAGTCAGCTCAAAGCAAAGGAGTTGATCCTAGAAAAGGAAAAAACCAAGTTATTGTAGCAAGTTGGCAAAGGTAAGGAGATCATGGAATCAAGAGAGCCTAAAGCATCAAAGGGGAAAGGAAAGAGGAAAAGACCAAGATCAAGAGGCCTCAAAAATGCTTTGCAAGAAGAGCAAGAACAAATTATGTTGAATGAGGACCTTGACGTAGAGGATAGGATTACCCTTGAGGTTCATCAAGATAAGGAGTATTGGCTCAACAAGGTGAATCAACACTTGGAGAAGCTGCTTGAGAAGGAAGATAGGGATAATCAGTTTCTTAGACATATGGCACACCACTACCGAGCTCAAAACATGATCGCCAATGCCAAGGTTAAGCAACTTGAAAACAAGCTTAAGAAAGCCAAAAAAGACCAAAAGGATGGGGTAAACTTGGAGATGCTTGCTGAAGAATCTATGAAGGTTTAACAAACATATTTTTACACCTTCCCTCCAATTTTGAGCAAATTCTAAGCATTTTGAGTTTTTTGCGAAATTTTGGTCTAAATTCCGAAATTTAGCTACTCCAGAAGCGTAGTGCCTTGGCATTGTGCTTTTTCCACAGGCCTCTATTTGAGGAAAGGTATAAATTTTTGGAAAGATATTACCATCCTATAAAATCACAGTTTCTTATATTTTTCATAGGTGGCTCAATTTTGGAGAAAATGGCAAAAAAATGGCAAAAAACTAGCATTCTGGACCATTTTTTGACAGGCATTGCACTTCTGGAGTTACCTTGGGAGAATGGATTTTTGAAGGCCTTCTCATGGTCCACATTCAAAAATTCAAACTCTTATGAAAACTAGACTTGAAGTGACAGTTGACCATTCTTTCAAGTTTGCATTTTGACCCCTGGACGACACCTCAAAATCAACTCAAATTTGGCGCTGCACTTTTTCTCTTTTCTATGTTTTAATTTGTAAATTTCACTATGTAAAATTTCTAGTTTCTAGTTTGACTTAGTCAAAGTCAACATTCTCTATGTAATGGTTCTAGTTTCGAGGCTAGGTGATGGAGGCATGAATAAATTTAAATCATAGGTTGTTTTTTATGTTTATTAGGCCTCATAAAGGAAGCAAACTCCTAAACAAACTCTCCATGAAGTGTTTTAGTTTCACCTTCTCACTCTCACTTGTTGGTTGAGAGAATCTTGGAGTTAGTTCCTCCACCAAGGAATTTGACTCTTGAAGGTGGGCAAGTGGTCTAGGAGAGTCTATATGTGTCATTTATCTTCAGGAGAAGAGGGTTAAACTGTTTGTGAAGGAAGCTTGCATGTAATCATCTTTTTGGCTAATATAGAGATAGGTTGCAGCTATTTTCAAGGAACTCTAGCTCAGTGAGTTCATGGTGCTTGTACTTCTTTCTTTTTGTTTTCTCATGTGCTAAACATCTTTATCTATATTATATCTCTTCTTTCTATAAATGCCTTATAATAAAATACATATAATTCTTTTTTTTCAAGCTTTGTTATCTGGTTTTCATAGTTATGTGTATGTCTTCCTAAGCTAATGAAATCATGTTTATTTATGCTCATTACTTTCTTCCACACTATATCCTCTATGCTACAATGGCAATACTCAAAATTCACCATGGCTTCTGATATCTAGCTCCTTCTCATCTTTTCTCTTGCACTCCCACAGCCTAAACCTACTTGTGGCTCCAAACCCTAAGTTCACCAAACCCTAAAAACCAAATTTTCACAAACAAACAAACAAATACACATATGTAGCCTAAAATTCATTTTCTTTAAAGTCATATTGCTGACAAGAGACTTATATAGATCCATCTCATGCTCAGTAGGGCTAGATACTGAGCTAAAGTGGTTTGAGGTTACTCTTCTCAATTTCCTTTTCAGCCTAGGAGATTGTAAGGACTAACAGATTGAATGATGTAGACAGCCAGCTTGTAGAAATAGAAGATGTACTAGAGATTTTTTATTGTATAAGAACAATTTAAGATCAGGGAAAAGAAAATCTGCCAAGTTCATCAGAACAACCATCAGACAAGGTGGATAAAGGTTAAAAACAACCATCAGAAAAGTTAATGAAAAATTCAGAACATCATGAAGAGAAAGTTCATAAAATTGAGCTAAAGCAGAAGCCAGATTTCTAGCACTTGGAAGAGGAGCATGGTCCTTGGACCATGGAATTTGATGATGCTCTTGGGAAATATGGAGTAGCATTGGCATTTGGATCCAAAGTCCACATCATCAGCAAGGTGAGGTACCTAAGAATGTTATATTATGATCGTACAAGCTAGCTTTCGATTGCACCAATAATGAGGTGAAGTATACGAAGCGCTGATCACGGGCTTAAAGATCTTGAAAAAAATTGGTGCACGAAGAATTTTTGTGTATGGTGATTTAGAACTTGTGATCAAGCAAGTTAAAGGCGAATATCAAGCTCACCATCCACGAATGAGACAATATAAGAATGACTTTTTAGATATTTTGAGAATGTTTCCTGAATATACACTTTCAGTTGTGCCAAATAGTCAAAATATTATGGCATATTCATTGGCTACAACTGCAAGCAATTTCAAAATCGCCATCTTTTCAAACAGGAAATTTGAGATTCATGTAAAGCACCGGTCCTCTATTCCTGATAACTTGTGATATTGGCAACTATTCTGGGATGATAAGAAGGTAAATAACTTTCTTCAAAGTGAAGGAGAGTTTGAGAATTGTTCCATGGATGAGGTTTACGTTAAGGATGATCAAGTCATCGAGGTAGCTGAAGTTGATATACTATAACTAAAGGACAACAATATTCCAAAAGGTCTTATAACTTTGGAAGATTTGTTTGATCGAGATGATGTAGCAAGGAAGCCCACTTTGGTTCCTATGGAGAAAGGTGTCGAAGATGTGAACATCGGAATAGCAGAAAAACAAAAAATGATCAAGCCGTCCAAATCATTATCTCTAGAGGTAAAAGAAAAGTATATTCATTTATTGTCTGGATTTTCTGATGTTTTCGCGTGGGATTATGCAGACTTAAAGGAGTATGAAAAAAAATAATTCAGCATACTATGCCAATTAAACCAGATCAAAAGCCCTTTCGACAAAAGCTAAGAAGGATCAACCCAAGGTTGATTTCATACATAGAGAAAGAAGTTAACCAACTTTTCAAGGCATGCATCATTGTTCCTATCAGATTCTCAGATTGGATCTCAAATATAGTTCTGGTGAGAAAGAAGATGGGAGAAATAAGGCTCTCCATAGACTTCAGAAACTTAAACAAAGTGTCTCTGAAAGACAATTATACACTTTCCAAAATGGACCATATCCTTTAGAGAGTTGTTGGCATTTCTCGAATGTCACTGTTGGATGGCTAATCCAGTTACAATCAGATTTTAGTGCACGAGGATGATCAGGACAAGACAACGTTTACCACAACTTGGGGCACATTCAAATATGAAAATATGCCATTCGGTCTCAAAAATGCAGGGGCCACTTTTCAGTGTGCCATGCACATAGCCTTTGCCAATGAAAAAAATGTTTTCTTGGTTGTATATTTAGATGATGTAACAATATTTTCACATTCAGATGATGATCATTTGCATCATTTAAGAGTTATTTTCCAGAGATGAAAAATTTTGGGATCTCTCTCAACCCGAAGAAGAGCTTATTTGCCATGGAGGAAGGCAAACTTCTCGGCCACATCATCTCAAAGGATGACATCCAAATTGACCCTTCACATGTAGAAGCCATTCAACAAATTGATTTCCCTCGTAGTAAGAAATAAATCCAAGCATTCAATGGTAAGATGAATTTCTTATGCAAATTTATTCCTAACTTGGCTTGACATCTTAGAGAGTTGACAAATATGTTGAAAAGGGATAATGATGTAAAGTGGTCTAAAGAAGTCGGCAAGTCCTTTCATGTAGTAAAGCTTGCCTTGACCACTTCCCCTCTTTTAATCAGTCCTGATTACTCCATTGATTGCATAATATTCTCCTTTGCTTCTAAGCATACCACGGAAGAAGTTTTGATGCAGAAAAGGGATAAGACGGAGCTACCAATAGCATTTTTTAGTCGAAATATCAGGAATGCAGCCCTTAAGTACAACATCATAGAGAAATAGGCTTTGGCTTTCATAAAAGTGCTGAAATATTTTAGAGTGTATATTATACATTTGCATGCTCTCGCTTATGTGCCTAGTAAAATAAGTTCTCGTGTAGAATGAACCAAAAGGAAGAAGAGGTAGATGGATAGAAAAATTATTAGAATATGACCTTTAGATCAATCCTACCAAGCTGATCAAGGGTCAAGGTTTAGCCAAGCTCATGGCTAAGTCAAATCTCCATGCTCTAGATATCAACCTTGTAGCAAAATTGTCCCACGTTCAAGAAGAAGTAGATCTCATTCACGTATCTGATATATTTTTATAATCTCCATGATATTTTGATATTATTTATGTTTTGCAACATTTAAACCCCCATCCAGGCATCTCTAAGGCTAAGAGGAGGTCAATGAAGTTGAAAGCTTCTAAATATTGTATTATGGACAACGCACTTTATTGGAAGGATCCTCGAGGTGCGTTGCTGAACTGTCTGACCGAAGATGAGTCCAAAGAGGTAATAAATGACTTCCACAAAGGAGATTGTGGGGGCCACTTGTATTGGAAGACCACGGCCAACAAAGTACTGAGAGTGAGTTATTATTGGCCTACACTTTTTGTAGATATATACAAGGCAGTGATGAGTTGTCACGAGTGCCAAGTTTTCCAAGGTAAAAGAGAACTTCTTCCTTTGCCTCTACAACCTATATCACTTCATGCACCTTTCAGCAGTGGGGCCTAGACTTCATAGGAGAGATTAACCCATCATCATCTGCACAACACAAGTAAATATTGACATCTATAGACTATTTTACTATGTGGATCGAAGCAATTCCAACAAGGAAAGCAACATATTCAGTTATCATTCAGTTTTTAGAAACTAATATCTTGTCCTGTTTTGGTTGTCCTAATAAGATCATCACAGACAACGTGGCAACATTCAAGTCTAGAAAGATGATTGAGTTTTGTGACAAACACAACATCAAGTTGGGACATCCGAAAACTTTCTGCCTGCAAAGAAATGGTTTGGAGGAGTCCTCCAATAAATCCTTGATCAGCATCATCAAGAAAATGCTAGAGGCCAACAAAAAGAATTGGCACAAAAAGTTGATCAATGCATTATGGGTAGATTGGGTGAGCAGTAAGAAATCTATTGGACTCTCTCCTTTTCAAATAGTTTATGTAGTAGATATTGTCTTTCCTTCATCATTAGCAATCTCGGTCATGAAGTTGTTACAAGAAGCAGTAAGTGAAGAGAATGATATACAACATCGGATCAGTCAAATGATTCACCTACAACAGACACGAGATGAGGTATTTCAGAACACCTCTAAGCTCCATCACAAGATAAACAAAATATATGACTAGAAAACAAAGGAGGATGACTTTAAAATTGGAGATGTGGTACTCTATTGGGATGACAAAAACGAGGACAAGGGTAAGCATGGTAAATTTTAAAATTTTTGGAAAGGGCCTTATAAGATCTTAGCTTTCCGAGGGACAAATTCTTTCATGCTAGATGAGATGAATGAAGAACCATGCTTAGGAGGACCAGTCAATGGTAGGCTGCTTAAGCACTATCTTTTATAAAAACATGCTTCTCAAAAATCTCCCAATTTCATTGTAAATAACAGTTTAACTTTCTGCAAGTGTGAATTAGAGAATCAGTGGAGTTCAGAGCCCAAAGTGAAGGCCATGGAGCTTCATTAATTTTCTGACATTTTCAAAGTTTAGTTGTCGATTAAGTGAGTCAGCATTGAGTCTTTTTTCAGTCAATTTCAAGTCAGTTTTGAATCAGTTTGTGTTATTTGAGTTGTCAGCACTCAGTTTTGCATTTCAGTTTAAGTTTTGACCGTATTGGCCAACATGGATAGGCACTTGTTCTACGGTGTTCTTAAAACCTCCAAGGAGCTGCCATCCCCAATAAGGCCAATGTTAGAGTTAGTATTTGCATACTGCCATTAGTGATCAAAACTCCTCTTTTCATATCATATTACGGTCCCATTCTGAAATTTTTGTCATTCCACCTAGGTCCTCATTCAAATATTTACTCATTGATGGTAGCCCTAGTCAAAAAATCTCACTCTCCCTCAAAAATTGATACTTTTTGGCCCACCTTCATGTCTTACTAAGCATACATCAATCATAAAAGCTCATTTAATCATGTCTTTATGTTAGTCAATTCGCCATGAAGTCTGCTCACTCAAGGTTTTCATTAGGTCTCTAGGTTTCACTGTTCCAAGGTCCAATAAAACACCATTTCACTACATAAGGCCACAAAAAATATGAGAGTGAACGAAATATTATCCCTTTTTCATTTAAAGAGGATTTGAAAACATGTAACCATGGTTGCCCAAGTTCTAATTTTCACTTCAAGTATGAGTTTTTTTTTTTCATAGTGTAATTTTATTCCAAAAGCAGAGATGTAATTCTATTTTAATTCTATTTATGTCATTTTATGTCATTATATGTAATAAGTAACTTTTATCAAAATGCTAACTCAGTTCCACATGCCAACTAGACAATAAT
>APFE030893530.1:5543-31913 GCA_000404065.3 Pinus taeda | reverse complement strand
ATGGGTCAATGCATGTTTTAACGCATCAAAAGATTTCTGAGCTATCTCATCCCAAAAGAATGATGCACTTTGTTTCAACAACCAGGTAAAACCCTTTGTAATCTTGGCGTAGTTAGGGATAAATCGACGTAAAAAGTTTGCTTTCCCTTGCAAACTTTGGAGTTGGCGAAGACTCGAAGGAGGAAGCAATTTGATGATAGCTTCGACCTTCGAAGGATCCGACGCGATGTCGGCTTTCGAAACTACAAATCCCAGTTAATCAACCTGTTCTCCAATGCAAAACATGCACTTGGGGATTCAAACCGAATTCGTAATGCTACCCTCATGAGATTGCTCGTAATGGACCGAGGTGTCAGCTTCTATGTATAGACATGAGCCGGACAAGTTCATCGAGTAAGGTTGCCACAATGTGTTTTCTTATCATGAAAAGCGTAAGACATAGCCCGTTGAAAAGTTGCGCCGGCATTCTTAAGGCCAAAAGGTAATTTGCAATAAGAAAATGTTCCCCATGGAAAAATGAATGCCGTTTTTGGTTGATCGACAGGCAGAATATTGATTTGATTGTAACCGGGAAAGCCATCCATAAAGGAGAAAATTTCACTGTCGGCACAATCATCAATGATTTGATCGATATAGGGTGTAGGGTAATTGTCCTTTAGACATGCTCGATTAATATCCCTATAGTCGATACAGATTCTTATTGTCCCTTGATTTTTATTCATGGGAACAATATTCGATACCCAATCTGTTAACGGGATCGGATAAATGAAACCTCCTTTCAACAGTTTTTCAACTTCTGCTTTAATTGCAGCAGCTTTTCTTGGGTGAATCTGACACAAACATTGCCGAATGGGTTTAGCGTCCGGGTAGGTTTTAATTTCATGAACTACGATTGCTAGGTCAATTCCTAGCATTTCCTCATAGGACCAGGCAAACACGTCGCGAAATTGTTGAAATAGGGCCTTGTATGTTTTGATTTCATCGTCCGTACAAGAGGCACCTATATGAACGTTTTCAATAAATCCTGGCTCAACTGAAATGTCAAGGGGAATAGTTATAGAAATATTTCCCAAGATTAACTCAGAATCAGGATGTTTCATTGGATTCTAAGCGTCCTTAACATATTCAGTTGTAAAGATTGATGAAAAATCGTTTTCAAAACAATCGCTCTCGGGTAAAAACGAAGATTTGTGATGTAGATCTTCCCATGGTAACTCATCGACACATAGGATTTCACGAATTTGCTCATCTGATTGAACAAGTTCGGAAAACTTTTTTAATTCTGAGGTTAATGTTGAAAATGAGTCTTCATGGACTTCATTCATTAAGTCGATTTGGGTTGATATTTGGTCGGAAAACGACTGCACTGTCTGATATGCAAGTTCATGCGGACTCAAAGGCATAAGAGCACCAAATGAGTCTATCTCAGTTTCAGAAGGGATGATCCAAGGATCATCATTAACGATGGTTCCTGATGAAATCATATGAATTGTTGCAGTAGAAGACGATGCGTTGATAGGAGGGAAAGGAAAAGTGCCCAGTAAACCGGAATCTTTAACTAACCTTACACCAACATCCTTATAAGGGATCGTCGCTTTGCCAACATGCTGAATGCTCTCAGCAGAGGCTGGGTCGGATGAAAAGTATGACAACTGGTCTATAGTTACGAGCTTTCCATTGTGAGGGAACTTTATAAGCCGGAATACCGATGAGACAACAGTTGTCATAGCGTAAGACCAACTACGACCCAAGAGAAGGCTGTAATCTAGAGGGGCATCAACCACCTCCACATCTAGATTGACGGTCTTTCCTTCAACCCCTAAGGTAGATCCTGTAAAATGTTGAAAGGATGAAACCCACGGCCATCAAAGGCCTTAAGAATTGTCGGGGACTTATTTAGTGAAGGAGAACCAAGCAATCTCCAACACTGTATCGAACTCTGCGACGTTGGATTTCATCACCAACTAGTGTTCGCCATTTTGTCACGCAGAATGAGTCAATCTTGCGGACAAGATAAACCTTCCTAGAATCTAATGAAGACCTAATGACAAACAAACCAACCAGACACTATCTTTCTCTAAATGCGCTTTATAAATAATGGCAAACAAATGTGTTTAAGGCCTACCTCATGTCCAACGCAAGTTTGGGGATGCCTTTGCTCCTTTGATCGAAGTAAGTTCCTTTGTCGCAAACCTGCAAACACAAACAAGGCAGACGATTAAATAGCACCTGAATAACCAGTATTATAAAACATATTTAACATGAAATTCAAGGAGTCCATGAAACAAATAACATGAGATACTTGTTTGGAAAAATGAGTTTGATTGTATTAATTCAAAAGGAGAAGAAATTTACAACCTTTGCCTTGACGTTGTACAAGCTCCTCCCAGGGTCCAACAAGAAGTCTCCTCTACTTTGACAAGCTTCACTCACTCCCCAATGAAGCCAAAAAGATATGTGATCTCTCCTCTTAAGCTCAAATAGGAAGTCTTGATTTCACTAGCATTTACCCTCAAAAGTTCAGCTTCTAACCTCTCCAGCCACTGACCCAATGCCTCAATTTATAGTGCAATGGAGATCAATTACTAGGTCCTCCTTCAAAGGGATAGAATCCTTCTTCAAATGGATAGCTCCTCTTAACAAGGGATTACTTCCTCCTCTTATGGGATGCATGAACCACTTGGAGTGAACAATCCACGTAACAAATCCTTCTAGAAAACTCTAGAATTAACCCAAAGTGAGTTTTTTAAGATAAAAATTGCGCCTTTTGACTTTCACAGGGGTGCACACCCTCCCCTTTACATACAGAGCGTATAAGTACGTAGATATCCTGAACAAAAGGTGTGGGCCCGTAGGCAAAAGTGAGAGAAAGTGCGGAACCAGAGTTACATTGCTTTTTTGATGTCTTTCTCTCATTTCTAAAGCTTGTTCTTAAGAGCTGAGGTTTGAGACTTGCTTAGGAAACTAGCATAGGTGGTGATAGACCCATACCAACTGCAAATAATCAAGGTGAAGATATTCTTGTGTAACAGCTAGATAAAGAGTTTGGCTGGCTGAAATCAGAAACTCAATCAGTTATTGGGTTCAAAGAAATTGTAATGTTTCCTAGTGAAACTCCATGGGATCTGGATCAACAGTTAAAAAGCACCATCCGCGAGGCAAATATGACACTAATGGATGTGCACCATTGCGCGTGGTTTGTGGCATCATTGAAACCACATCTAAGGACGGCTCTGTCACAACAAAAGATCTCAACCCAAGCTGAAGCGCTAGAGACAGCAATGAGGTTGCACGAAACCCCAATACCAGATCCAGGGTTGGGAGTTCAACAAATCCACGTGCAACTACAAAACTTGAGTTTAGAACTACAGAGCTTGAAGCAGGAAAGGGTTCCGCGACCAGAGGAGCATGTATTGGTAGGCTTTATTAAATGCAAAAGTCAAGGGCACGATAAGGACCACTGCCCTGTCTTTGCGAATTATTTGGCGGGGCGAGGCCCGATACCGTTAAAAGTGGATGTTCAAAACGGACTAAGTGCTGCACTTGCGCTCTGGTGCGCAATTTGTCAAGTAGGTGGAAAACATGCAACAGATAATTGTCACTTATTGCAGAAGTATACCCAAACCCCGCAACAGTTTTATTGTAACTTCTACCGATAAGTAGGTCACAACGAGCGAACGTGCTGAAGTTATGATTTAATGATGGAAAGAACCCTAGCCTACCGAGTACAGACTGAAGCGTGAGGGTTTGATCTAGCCATAGGGCCACGCGGAGGATTTCAAGGACATGGCGGAGGAAGAGTAATGGGGTCCGAGCAGGGTTGCGGACAACTAATCTGCTATAACTACAGAGGGCCAGGACACTATGCGCGCGACTGTGCTAATCCAAACAGGGTCTCTTGCCCATATTGTGAGCAATTTAATCACAAAATGATAGATTTTCCAATGTTGATTGCACAGAAGCGTCAGAAGGGAGTGTTACCACCTACACCGACTAAAAATGTCCAAATGATGTGATCAAAACCCCATGAAGAGGACCCCAGCATAAACATGGTATTACAGAGTGGTGCAGCCATAGGAGGCGATACACAGAAAGAGATTGGAGAAGACAGAAAGGAGCATGTCGCCCCTCTAAAAGAACCTGAAGCTGAGCAGGAACAAGGGAAGGGGGCGCCTAAGGAAGCTCATAAGAGCTTCACGGATGTTTCTTCTCTAGGTTGGAGGGACCAGATAGAGCAAGGCATGGATCCCTCCATGATAACTACCTTTCTACAGACCTGCATGAAGTTGTTGCGCAATAGCAAAGCTATTAAAGGACTGCAGGAGCTAATTACTAAGTGTGTCGGATCGGGCGAGCCACAGGCAGTCCAGAAAATAAGAAGACATGCTCTGCGCACTGGACAGGAAGTGAGACTGACAGTGCAAATCAGTGACTATGAAATGGATCAGGTCATCCTAGACTTAGGTTTGAATGCAAACGTATTTCCTAAACAAACATGGGTGCGCATGGGCAAGCCTGCACTACAATGGTCCCCGATTCACCTATGAATGGCCAACCAATAAAAGATCTTACCAATGGGCCAACTGCAAGGAGTGACCGTGGACATCGACGGTGTAAGCACACAGACCGATTTCGAAGTCATAGAGATTGTTGATGACAGTAATCCTTACCCTGCATTGCTCGGAATTTATTGGGAAATGAACATGAAAGGGATCATTAATTTAAAGAGGCGGAAAATGAAGTTCGAAAAGAATTCATTGCGGGTAGTAGTTCTGTTGGACCCAGCAGAAGGAGAACGCTACACCAAACCTATGCACGATGAGAAAAGTGACGACAAACTGGACTGCATCTATCAGATAACAGCGCAAGACCAAGCTCAACTGCATTCTGCAGATGATAGAAGAATCTCGTGGGAATGCGATAGCATCTGCACAGTGGATTCCGATGAGGAGACAGAGCGATGGCAGAACTGATTGTAGGAAGTTACAACACTTAACTGTAATATGATGATTCGGTCATTACAACACGTAACCATAGAAGAAAGACAGTGGCCAACAGAGAGCGATGCAACAACTGAAGGGCAGCTCATCTAGCTTGGCACTTTATGCGTAGCACAGGAGCAGCATAGTGTGGCGGAAGACATGTTGTGCGCACCGAGAGGGGGGCCGCAGAAGCTGAGATGTAGGTGGTGGTTCCAGGTACAAATTAGAGGATGTGTGCGGCAGCCAAGTTGGTATAGAGCGGTCATTCATCATCGACGAAGGGTATGGGTGCACACCGGACGACCACCAGCCCAACTGGATCTATGCAGAACGCAGGCTCGCACGGCCGGGCAGGGAAGTCTCCCTACGACCAAACAGATCAACACAGATACAGCTCACCCTACTGGTGACAATATTCGCGAAAGGATTTAGCAGCTCCAGCAGCCATTTTGCGTGGTAAACTGCAACCTGGTAAATTAGAAGAAATAGGGGCCAGACTCCAAGCATAAAGTGCGAAGCTAGATGAAGCAATTGATAAGTTGCAGTTAGAAGTCACCTATAGGGACTACGCGAAGGAACTAACAAAGGGAATGGACATGGCTGGATCTCCTACCCTGCTACAAGCAGCGACCCCGCTAGAATGGTTGCGATTGCACCCGGGAGGACAAGGATGCGCACACCGCACTCCGTTAGCAAAATCGGGAGAATGCATAGGGTGCTCGTGGCCCGGGCTAGTCGGGAAACGGAAGACCCGCACAAGGGGTTCGCCCACTTGACTATCCATAGGAGGCCTAGTCCCAGTGCCCCATGCAGTTGAAAGAGGGCGCGAGACTATAAAACAGGCTGCTGCAAAGCTGCGCGACATGGCCACCGAATACATACAAAAACCGCACCCGCATCCCTGGGGATTCACTGCCACGAAGGAAAGATGGAAAGCGACCATTGCAGGTACTGTTCATGATATGATGGCCCATTTAAAGCACTTTGGAGCCGGTGGCGAGAAGTTAAGGCAGAAGAGTAACCGCCAGAATCACATTTATGAGTTGCAGCAAGGGCGAACAGCTGATTTTAAATGTAAAATCATATATAATCATAGTAAGGGTCACACCATCACGCTTTACCATGCCACAAGAAAGATTCCCTGGGTCTGAGATAAGCGTAAGATGACTAACAAGCAACTGGAAGAAAGTCCGTGGTTTCAGGCATTGCCAAAACATTACCAGGAAGCGACCCTCAGGGCGAAAAACCCTACCACAGATAGTCCCCCGAAAGCCATGCCAAGAGAACGTCCTAAATCACCCCGAACACCAAAGACCAAGAAGGATCCTCAGATTCCAGAATCAGTGATGAGGTCGCCATGACACCTGCACTTTAGCAAATTCACAATGGAGGAAAAGGGTAAAACGGTCACAATTGACAACGACAAGGAAACAGAAGGTTCTCCCACATATGTCGAAGAAGTAAGCCCTGAAGAGGATCCCATCTAGCCAGTACGACGACCCGAATATGTGGCTCCAAGCAAGGGGAAGGTGAAGGTACCTACAAATCTGGATGAAGTCGACACTATACTCATTACTCCATCTCTTCCAAAAGCAGTCCCCATGGAAAGCTCGGTGGTTGGCCGGATTGCGACAATGAAATTCAAAGACTAGGACTTAGCAGATACAGTCAAGTTTCCCCACTTGGCAACTGACGCACTGATAGAGCAGAGTGTAGAAGGGGCGGTGACCATGCTACAGCCAAAAGAGTGGCTACGAAAGGTGGAAAAAGCCGGGTTGCTCTGTCTCTTGTCTATTCCTCACTTTCTTTGGCACCCTATCACCATGTTGGTCATAAGGCAGTTGCTTTGTTTGGTTCATGAGGAAATATTATGGGTCGGCAAACCCGTTCGCATCACATCTGAACTTGTTCATTCAGTTTCACACCTTCCCTGTGATGGAAGAGACCCCCAGGAAATTTCTGATAGAAGTGGAGATGTCGCCATGATAGAGAACCTAAAAAAGAAGTATAAGCTCGCGAAGGGGCAGTGAGGCTACATCATTGATAGCATTTCAGATAACACAGTTCGCATCACCACCCAGCTGCTAGCAGGGAAAGTGATGCGGAAATGTCGTTGCACTGAGGTTCTGGCAGTAGTCATTGCACTCGCTGAGGAATGCGCAGCTGGAGTACAGTTCAATTGGTCACAGTTCCTTTGTGAACAATTTCTGACCAACTGCTGGGAGCTTCAGGAGGAGGGCAAGACCTTCCATTATGTGTGGTTGCACTTGTCCATTATGTTGGTCACCACTGACTTTCCAGAAGACAGCTAGTTTCATGTCTTGGAACCGAATTGGCCGGAAGCCGCTAGATATGCTTCCCTCTGGGCGACAAGGGACGTTGGACGAATTCGAAACATCAAAATCTTTTGGATACTGATGGATGCGACTATGCACCAATGGATTAACAAACTACCCTGCCTACCCAATGGGATCTACGAAAGAATGAAGCATATTTCCGAGTTTAAAGCGGACATGCATTGTATCTACATCAGGGCGCCCAAGGACCCGGCCTAGGCATGGACCTCACTCCGCTTTATTGCCATTGATGACATTGTCGACGCAATTGTAGATACATGGAAACCGGAATAGTGCGGACCCGAGGCAATAGAACGCAATGAGGCCACCATTTGGTAGCAAAAGGAGGAAGCTAAGCATGTCATGCAACAAAAGAGAAATGAAAAATTCGTCGTGGAAATTCAGGCAGCCCGGGAGGCAGCACTAGCGGCAGCAGGCAAGGCACCACCAGGAGGGGCTGCATCGACAACGGACAAAAGCAGTCAGAAGGCACCCACTGGCATGGATTCACCTCTGAAACGGTAGGCGCAACCAGAACGGTCGAAACCACGAAAGAAGGCGAAGGTGTCTAAAACAGACAATGGAGTGACTACCTTAACCGAGGGCAACCTAAATGACATAGAAAACACCGTTCGGGACGCCGCTCAAGATGCAGTCGATGAGGCCATGTAAAAGTAGCAGATTGTGTTGGGGGAACTCCATACACAACTACAGTAATTTGGAGCAAGGATCGTGCCAATATGACAGCGATTGAACCATTGTTAAAGGCCCAAATGGCTCATTCCATCACGATTTCAGCAAGAGCATTGATCACCACAAATGCAGAGGACCAAGCTGTGCTAGGACGACTTACAGGACTGGGATTAAACGTGGTTGCTCTACCATGTGAACGTTTGCAACAACTCCAGGACGGTGCCACAATGGAGCTCTATGCCAGGGTTGGTCATGTTAAACAAGTATTCCAGGAAATGAAAATTAATATCGAACAATTGTGCCTCCAATGGGACGAAGCAGTCACACAGAAGCAACAGGTGGAGCATCTCGTAGTGGAAGCCTACACGAGTGCCCGTGAGCTAGAGATTGGGGATGAATTACCTATTGAGACATAAATTCACAGATTGGCTATCGAGTTCCGGAAAGCAAAGGAGGAGGCCGCACGGATCCAGCTAGAGCTCAATTTGTAAATCGCAGATTTAAAACTACAGGTTCCACCATCGACGCCATTGGAGATCCTAGAGCAACGCAGAAACACTATTACTATGGGGTGCGCAATGCTCACGCATTCAATGGAGGAATATACCAACCTGCTAACTCAGTCAATCGTTATGCTCACCACCCTTCAAGAGGATCCGACACTTCGCCGATTGGAAACTGAGGCCTAGGAGCTCCAGTAAGATTACGATCAGATC
This sequence comes from Pinus taeda, assembly GCA_000404065.3. Lineage (NCBI taxonomy): Eukaryota > Viridiplantae > Streptophyta > Pinopsida > Pinales > Pinaceae > Pinus > Pinus taeda. The sequence goes on along the minus strand of APFE030893530.1, from coordinate 23,186 downwards.
AGAGGAACAGCACAGACTGTTGCTATTACGCAATGCTTGGCCAAGATACCGGAGGCTCAGGATCTGAAAATTCAAGCTAATGTCACCAGACAAAAGGAAGCAGTGATTAAAGCCCGTCTCCAGCCATGGTTGGATGAGGCATTTGCGCTTTCCACCACCATAGAGCACAACGTAGCCCACATGCAGGCAAAGTATGCCACTACGGAGATAGCAGAGCCAGGGACTGCGGTATCGGCAACACACGTGGAACGGATACAGTGAATGACAGAAGAGTTTGCTGCTAGCACAAGCGACGCACAGAGGCTGCTAATCGATCTCTGTGCAAAGTTGGCCAAACCAGCTGAGTGACTCTGGACGAGTCACGATGATTGTGTTGGGGGATTGTTGGATAGCAGAAGCCCCGCGCAATGGTCAAGGGGCACCAAGCCCGAAGTTTTGGATAAAGATAGGGTAAAGACTCTGCGAGATGCATGGAGCACGATTTGTAATAGGTTGAGTCAAAGGGTAGTCCACCCTAAAATAATGTAAAGAAATGTAAGTTGAGTCAGCCCACCCATGGATCGCGGTCCAAGGAAATGTATAAATAGAGCGAGGCTCTATGGGTCGAGTAGCTAAGTTTTGTTTTATGATTTTGGAACTGAAATGTAATGGGTTTTCAAGGAGAATAGTCAAAAAGTGTTTGTAAGTCTGAGTCGAGGGATTGGGTAGAGGATAGAGGCTCTGCAGCTATCTGCGCAGAGGCGTGGAAGAGTCCACAGCTGTGTGCGTGGACCCCTGCAGCTGAGTGCGCAGGGTAGATTTGGATGTATTGGTGAAGAAATTAAATAAAGATAAGTTGCTTCTATAATTTTGTGCTAAATATGAATTATCGCGAATCTGGCTTGTTGTATGGTTGATTAATCTGTATGCATTTTGAATACATGTGAATCTGGGTTTAATCTAAGTACAAGAATAGGCTAAATATGTTAAATGTTTGCTTAAAGACCCAGCTAAGTAGATCTGATTTACAATACCTCATCCAATAGGTTAGATCTGTAAAACAGCGCGCTAATAGAAAGTAAGAGTTATTCGAGGACTGCGCGAATATAGAACAACGCAAAGTTACAGATTAGTGCGCGAAACCTCCAGACCACATCTAGACATCCCAAGGGTGCAAAAACCTGGTTCTAGCACCCTCCCCTGCTACCTCGAGCGAGAACTCAATACGCGCTCCGCAGACTGTTGACGAAAGGGCCGGTAGCTGCAGGATTTGTTTGGCTAAACAATTCTTCCGAACCTGGGTCAGGCCCATATAAGCCAACAAAGATAAACACATGAAGGCAAATGCTTAATTAAGCTATTACGAGGAGAAAACATACCTTTTCCTCGGCCCAACACAAAGAATTTCCTATAAGGTCTTCCTTCACTCCTCCTTGCTGCCCATATGCAATATCCTAAGGTGAAGGTGGAAAATATCCAAAACATGTTCAAATGGGGACTTTCATGTAGAAGTGTGAACTGCTTTACTATAAGAATGATGTATACATACCATATTTTCATCCTAGGTCTTCGGATGCTTCTGGTTGTAACCCCTTAGAAGTTGCACCAAAGTCCTATTGACTACTTCTGTCCTCCCATCTGTTTGTGGATGGAATGTTGTAGATCTCTTCAACTTTGTGTCCCTCTTCTGCCACAATGTAGTCCAGAATGCACTAAGAAATCTTGCATCCCTATCTGAAATGATGCTCCTTGGTATCCCAAAATTTATCCATACCTATCCAAAGAACAAGTTTGTTGCTTCTTTCCCACTGATGGTCTTTTTACAGGGCATCAGAACACACATCTTGCTGAACCTGTCAACTACCACGAACAGGTAGTCATGTCCCTTCCTAGTTGTCGGTAAACCTCCCACAAAGTCCATCGAAATGCTTTCCCAAGAACAAGTAGGTACAAGTAAGGGATGATACAGACCCTATTTCCTATTGCTAGGCTTGGTGGTATAGCAAAGCATACATCCTCTAATGAACCTAGCTACTTGTTTTTGGATCTTGGGCCAATATACATACCTTTGCAAGTTATCCACAATCTTCCCTACACCAAAGTGCCCTACAATCTTGGAGGTGTGAGCCTCTCTAATCAGCTACAAGCGCTCACCTTTAGGAACACATAGTTTATCCATCATGTACAGTAACCCATCTTAGAGATGGTAGTCAACGGTGTTGTCGCCATCATGAACATGACTTTGACTCTGCAACTGCTAATACACCTTCTTGAAGTCCTCATCTTCTAAATATGCCTCTCTGTATGCATCATGGGTGAATGACTCCATGTGCATAAGAGTCCCCAAAGCTATAATCTTTGATGAGGGTGGCCATGAAAGCATATCGACCAAATTGTTTATGCTTCCCTTCTTATACTTGATCACCAAATAAAACTGCTGTAAAAACGCCATCCACTTGTAATGCTTGGTTTGTTGAAGGTTATTCTGGGCCTATAGGTATTGTAACGGCTACTGATCCATTTGGATTATTGCCTCCTATCCCATCAGATAATACCTCCACTTCTTCACAACTTTCAAAATGGCATAGAGCTCCTTATTGTAGGTAGGGTAGTTAACAACTACCCCATGCAATACTTCAGAATAGTAGTGAACGAGCCTTCCTCCTTACATCAAGACAACTCCCATAACATACCCACTCGCATATGTTTCCAAGACGCATGAAAGTGGCATGATCATGTACTAGATGCAATCAAGACCCCAAATCAAGCGCAACATATCACAAAATACTAAAAGCACAAGACTAGAAACAAACACCATGACTCAATCCACATGGGTTCCTAGTGCTTTCAAAGGCAAGCTCAACCTGAGCCATCTTCAAGATTTCATGGCAACCTCTTTTCCATGCAATCCCATGCATCATACTACCATCACCGCACAACTCTCAATGCATAAATAAACATAACAATACATTGGTTGTCTTACCTTGCTATACCAAGCACATTTCTTGCAACTAAACACATGCCCGCCATCTCTCAAGGGACTCCAATTCCCTTTACAGATCCACCTGTAACTAGAGACTAGCTAATATACCTGTCAAATACATGTTCATGAATCTAGCACATATTCACATAATATCAGACAAGATTAAGGCTAAAACTAATTCATGTATGCAAAGAACTCATTTGTTTGGAATTATGGTTTCTAAACATAGCCAAAGGAATTCTTGCCCAATTCCTTTCTTTTACCTTTAACTTGCTGCAACTGAGTCTTACTATGCACTGTCACATCACCCAACTGTTAGTTATATAAACACATCAACTATTACCTTGTCATGTTAATACCAAGAATGTTTCCTACAACTGTTCACACATGTTCCAAATATCAAGACAATCATATCTATCACTTTGAAAAAAACCTTTACCAAGACTAACAATCATGTGATACTCAACAATGAACTCACATTCATTGGTCATAATACACAATGCTACAACTATCACCTACTTACACTCAAGTACATATCAGTTTGTCTCAACACATATGTGTTAGTAGAATCATCTTAAAACAAGATCATTGGAACACATACTCATATTATGCAATTCATCAAACATTCAACCAATTTGCAAACATACCATGTAAAATAAATTAACTAGATGACATAATAGACATCAAACACTCAAACACAAAATAGATGGCATAACCAAACCGTCAAGCACAAAGTAGACGACATAAGCAAGTTCATACCTTAATGTATCTCAGGGGAGGAATCTTGTCTACACAATCAATCCAGATTAGCACGATATAACTTTATAACATATCAACTCAACCACAAAAATTATCATGATATCATAATACTCATTAGCTAACATGTCCACATCATAAGCTCATAAACATTTATCATTCATACATAATAATCACATCTACATAGTCAGTCTAGATTAGTATGACATAATATCACAACTTATTAACTCATACCTGAATGTCATAACCCTAACCATTTACATAGACCAATCCAACTTAGTATGATACATATAACATCAGATATTAATGCAATAACCCCAATCATCAAGTTACTAGCATATAATAAAAACAAGTTATATATCATGCTCATCAACAATACATAACTTAATGATCATGCTAACTATCATATAACAACAACAATTTATATATCACGTTCATCAACAACATATAACCTATTCATCAAGCTAACTTATAACAACAACACGTTATATATCACGTTCATCAAGAATGTATAACCTAATCATTAGGCTAACCATCATATAACAACAAGTTAACCTATAGCATACTCATCAACAACATATAACATAATCATCAAGTCATCTAACATAATGCAACAACCACATGCTACTATCATTCATAACCATATGACACATGTGCATATGACTACACTGATCAACTAGGATCTATCATATATGTAACCATAACATCAATAGAATGAAAGACATACACATAACCCTAATGGACATAACAATCCTTAATCTACATACTTTCATTCCCAACATACAAACATCGATGACGACATGCTCTTACCTCGAGGTCCAATCCTGTAACTTCACTTTAATTATCTGCATCTCCTGCTCTATCACAACCAACATCTGAGCATCATAACAAAGCAATATCATCATGATGACCTGATTGTATACAATGACTTCACAATGCATGTCTAACCTACCATACATTTATAATCATAACCATGACAATGCATGCATATAGACACTAGCACACATAACAATGCATATACAACCATACACTCATGACGACACATCCGACAACAACACCATCAACCTTCACATGGAGACATCACTACAACCATGATCAACACTATGAAAATGCAACAAGCACATGGAATACAAGCATAAGCAACACATATGCAACCGACATGAATCCATGACCAACACACCACCCATCCAGTTCGAGGGGTGAACCATGCTCTGATCCACTCTGTAACACCCTCCTCCCACATCTACCCAAGTAACCGTCCAACCGGGGTAAACATGGGACGAGAGGCTACTATGATATGATTCAACCTCCTAGGTGACCTTAAGGAAGTGGAATTGATGGAAACACATCAAACGTACCTTTGAAATCAACAACAACACTCCTAGGAGCCATCCCAACCACACAGGTATCATGCCCCTGGGTCCCACTAGTTTTTTAAGCTATAAAACCTCTCTATGCTCCCATGCTATGCGAATTCCATCATCTAGAGAGCTCTATATGCTCCCACAAGCCTGCATCTGCATGCCTACATTCAAGGACTATTTCCAACAGACCTATGCTAGAGTCCGAGGAATTTAAGGCACTTTTCAAGCCTAGAATTTTGGCCACTGTCCAAAACTTGCTATAACTTCTAGAATCCATTAAACACATGATGACAAGAATAATAAACCAAAAACAAACTCCGGGACTAGGCCTGACCATCCCCAACCAGGACTAACATTATTTCAAACACTTTCCATTAATGCAATCTACAAGTGTAAAAAACAGATCTAAGCATATGGGTCTCATACTTATCTGAGATTCACCATGAACCATTGTTTCGTTATCACATTAGTTTCAGTTTCATCCATTAGGCCATTTACATGTTTTTCATTCATTTATAAGTAGAAACGTGATGAGAGCCATACATAGCCACAGTCATAATACATAATCATAACCAATATAATAAAAAATAGAAATACCAAGGAAACAACAAGCATATAATCCACATATAAACCAGTATGATACTCATGAGATAAAAAGGAGAAATAACGTCATATTAGTGATGCAAAATCCAAAGCGGTATGGGAATACCACGTTCCACCCGACCATAGAATAGCTGAGCCAAATCTATCTTAAAACATCCACCCCCGTGCCATTTTCCAAGCATAAATGTGGGATCTCATAAAACACATTAATCAAAACCATCAAGGGTTTTAAAGGCCAAACCACCTTAACCCATCAAACAATGATTCCATCTGATCTAAATGGAAAAATTATTTTTTCTATGCTAAATTCCTCTTCAGAATATGTAAAAGTGCTTAAGGATTCATGAGATTAATTGCAAGTTTAAACATGAGTTTTTGAATGATTTTATGTAAATTTCATGTACAAATTAACATAAACAAATGAGTGAACATCAACATATAACATACATGAACATCACCAAAATTGTATCACAACAACACATGATTAAGGATTTCAACCCTCCTGGGCTACGTCTCCTTAGCCAAGCTTCCAATGGTGTGACCCTTTATATTATGCTCAAAAGTGTGAATACATCAATTTACAATGCTCAGATAGCTCTGAAACCTATTCTAATGGCTCCAGAATGCCCAAAAATGCCTGTCTAGCCTCTTTCTACTTCTGATTTGGTCAAAAACTGGAGAAGTTATGCCTTCCCCAAGTCTTTCTGCTAATCACACCTAAATTTCCCCAAAATCCGGCACCATCCTACAAATTCGCCTCCAATTCTGCTAATTGAGTGCCGATTTCACCTAATTCTAGGCAGAATTGTCGAACGAATTAAATGCCCTATGAGGCCTTAAATCCGAAAATTTTGGGCCACATGGGGGCCACATGCCCGACGCTAAGTTCAACGGCCCGCCACTCTGGCCGGGCCCCTACTCAAGCCCCATTGTCTGGGCCCCCACTTCGCTCCATCGTGGTCCCGTGGGGTAGCACACGCCCAAGGGCTGGCCCCCATGGCTGGCCCTTTCGCCGAATGGTGCAATACATTGAATTTAAATAAATGTCGACAACCATACATATTAAGAAATAAATGTGTGGTGCATTGGCAATGGTTTGGCGCATGGAGTTTGGAGGTCGCGGGTTTGACCCCCATCACTGCTACTCAGAACTTAACCAAAATTTTGGTGGCCCTCAGACAGCCACATGGTGGGCCCTGGTTGGGCCATGTGGCAACATTTGGTTGGCCACCAACCAACCAATCAAACTCGTCCAAATCAGCTCAAATAACATCGTTCCACTTGGAACCACACCATTCGTTGGAGGTCAAACAATCAATTGCACAGTCACCCTACCACGTAGGCATGCCCAATCAACGCCACTTCAGCAGTATGCACTGTTGACTAGGTTGTCTTCATTTATTTTTTAAATTAACCTATTTAGGAAAACAAACAGAACATGTTTTTGGGAGCATACAGAGTCTGTTTCGCACGAAACGAGTTGTGCCAGATTCAGGATGACGAGCACTAAACATTCGTTCAAGTTCCACACCAATATGACAACTTTAAATTTTTATCAAATTTTTGAGCACCTGATCATTCCTCCCCACTGGAAGCCTTTTGGACCCTAAAAGATTAATTTCAGTTGTTCAGTAGGTGAGGGTACAGTGCCTTCACCTTTCTAGTCTCGATCCATTTGGACTTGGAAGGATTTGTTCCTTTGAGCCCCACTCGAAGGTAGTCCACACTCCCTCGTTTTGAAGACCTTGTTCTTGTCTCAAGAATGGTGTCTTGTTGTAGTTCATCAAGGTATTCAAGAGATAAATCTTCAATGGATAGAATTTGAACATTCTGTCCTTAATATTCAATCAAAGGAGGCTCATACAACCTTAAAGTTTCCACATTAACAACAACATAAATTTGCATATATGAAGGAAAATCCAACCTGAAGGCATTGTCACCAATCTTTTCTAGAATTCTGAATGGACCATATCAAATTGGTTTCAGCTTTTTACCTTCTCCTTGGAGCCTCTCTTTACTAATGTGAAGCCAAACTACATCACCGACTTGGAACTTGTGATCTACACGATGCTTGTTGTGTGTTGCTTTGTACTTGCCTGGGCTCTTTTGAAGCCGATTTTGAGCTATTTGAGGTACCATTTGGAATCGTTCAATGAACATCTTGGCTTTGTCCATGTCTCCATCAATAGCAACATTGTTATTACCAAGATGGTGCAACAAATTATGACACCAATGGTTATCAAATGCCCCTACTTGGTTCTTTTGACTCAAGCTTAAATGCACATTTTGAAAGTACACATTTTGTTGATCATAATTTTCATGCAAAATAAAATTATGCTTGAGTAAAGTAGTTGCACTAACAATAGGCCTAGAAATCATATCATAAACCTTGTTGTATATAGCTTTCTTATACCCGCTGACCAAGTGGAATTGTTGTTGGTCATTGTCCAAGCTATCATTAGTGTTTAAAAAACCTTGCCTGGTTCAATTTCATCTAGCTTGTTGTTATGAACCGCAGTTGTTTGGATCTGTTGATCATCAGTATCTTTCAAAGGATCTTATGAGGCTTCATTATCAAGAATTTCTTTCAACATTTGACATTTTACATTGTTCATATTAGCTGGCTGATTAATAAAGTTATTGATTACATCATCTTCAGTGTTATTGTTGAATTCAAGTGCCTTTGCTGCTATAAGCGGCGAACGAATGATTTCTTCCAGGTATGCGGGTGGTTGTTTATGTATTTTTACAATGGGTATACTTGGTTTAGCAGGAGGATATAAAACAATATTTTTTACAGCACCCCCCTTAGCAATGGTCATGTTGCCTTCTCGACAACCTATATAAGCATCAACTGTTTCCAGCCAAGGCCAACCCAAAATCAGAGGATGCCCATCTAATCGACTCTTTCAATTTATAACGAGAATATATACTAGATACTCCCATGAATCAATAGAAAACATAATATCCTGCAAATTTCCTTTTGGTCTCACCACCGAACGATATGCAATTTCTAGCAGGGTGGTGGTTGGTTCCAGAGCTGTAATACCAAGTGTCTTATATGTTTCTATTGTTAAGATGTTAATGGCTGCACCCAAATAAACTAGTGTGTTTGGAAAGGAGCGGCCATATATTGGAACTGTAACTATGTGATTCCCAGGATCTTCATACTTTATCGGAGTTTCCCTTCCCATAAGCAAGTCAGAGAAGGTCCCTACAATGTGAATGGTGGGTGGAGCTTTTACTTTCCTCACAGGTTTTTTTGCATGTAGCTATTTCATTGTTTTAGCATAAATAGGAATGTCTTGGATGGCCTGGAGGAGAGGAATTTTAATGCAAAGATTTTTCAGTTCCCCTACAAGATCAAAGTCTAGATAAACGACTTATTTAGGTATTGCTAATCTTTCAAGGAACGGGGGAGAAGTAACTATGAGCTTTTCAGGGTCTTTATGCTCAATTGCATCTTCTCCTTGTTTTATTTATGTGTCAGTCACAGTCGATGGTGTATGTATAGGTGGGGTTTTTAACTTAATTTATCACTAGCCTCTGTCTTCCTGAGGAGTGATGATGTGTTCTGATCTCAGTCTGATTTCGTTACATTCTTTTTGTTCAATCTCATAGTCTGAGCTTTCGACAATTTAAACCAGCTGAACCGGTCTGTTATTGGGTTTTGGATTTGGTTGGGATGGCAATTGGGAAAGCAGAAGGGGCTGAGGATTTTGTTGCAATGGATACGGGGTTGATAATGTAGGTTGAGGTTGAGGACCCGTCCCCATAGGTGTATTGGCTATCCCTAAAGGTCGCTTCCAATTTGGAGACAAGTTTGGATTTTGTGAAGTAGAGGAAGGCCACTGGGATGGATATGGATTACCTTGCCAAACAGGAGTAAAAGGAGAATTCGGCCAGCCATTACCCGGAAAGGATTGAGTCAACCAAGGTGTCATAGGAAATGGTTGGGATTTCCAATTTGAGTAAGGAGATTGGCCTTGCCATGTTGTCCCGGAATTTTGTTGTTGATTAAATGATAAAGAAGAAAAGAACTAGGTTGTGTCTTGTGACATACCTGTGGGTTTGGCCTGCGACTGTCGATGCTGGTTCATCAAGTATATTGGTTATGTCTCTTCTTTTGCTTCTTTGAAAACTAATTTCAGGCCTAGAAGTAATGGACACTGCTCAGTAGTGTGGCCCTTAGTGCAGATAGCACATGTCTGGACCATGTCCAATGGACACTCCCGCTAGTTGTGCTTCTTCCGGGAGCGTGGCAAAAAAATGGCCAAGTTTTTTTCTGTTAAGGCTTGATTCTGTTTAGCCTGTAGGATGTCCAACTGTGTTGTAAGGGTTCCCAGGATGTCCATCTTGAAGTCTTCCAGGAGGTTACTGATCTCCATTCTTGTTACGCCTCCACTGTGTGGTTTGCTTCCTCTGGTTGTAGGATCTCGACTTCCTCACCTAGTGCGTGTGCTACCTCATGAACACCTGATACACAAGCGAACAATTTCATCATAATCTTCTTGAGAAATATCTCCTTTTCCACATCAAATTGAGAGTTTCATTCCTTTCTTCTTTCATTCCCTTAATTAAGATGGCTCTCAGGACTTCTTCTGGTAATGTGGTGTGAAGGGATCTTTGCAAATTATAGTGAAACCATTCGACATATTCTTCTAGAGTTTCATTATCCTTTGCAGCCATCTTAAAGATTTCATCTTTTAATTCCCTAGTCTTGCAAAAGTCTTGGTACCTTGTGAGGAAAGAAGTTTTCATGTCATCCCAAGATTTAATAGTACGTTCCCCTAAGCCCATGAACCACCTCAAAGCTACTCCTTTTAGAGTAGAAGGGAATAACTTTAATTTTTTAGGGTCGGTGGTATAGTCATACCCTATGCAAAGGACATAAAACTCGAATAAGAAGGAATCTAAAACCTTTGTGATAATCCCATGAAAGGTTGGGATGCTTTGCAAGGGAATAGCTTTCATTGGGGCATTGACCACTTGGTCGACTATGGGGTATTCTAATGTCGAGGTCTGACCTTGAGGTACTTGGTTTTCCATTTGGTCAAAAATGTGCCATATCCTTCAAGGATTTCGGAGGATGCTATTCGGTGAAACGGAGGATTCCCAATCCGAGTTGGTTTTGCAGCACTGCCTAGATCTGGGATCACAGGAGATCCTCGTTCAAACAATTGTGGTCCTGCCTTAGCAATTCCACTGGTTTCTCCCTCTCCTTCTCTTAAGTTTCACGATTTTCCCTCTTGTAGAGGATCAGAATGTAAATTTGTTGTAACCTGAAAGCTCTGTTCAGATCCTCCAATTTGGCTATGAATCTCAACGTGAGCTACAAATGGTGAGCTTTCTTCCTAAGGGATTACAATAGTACTTTTTCCAGATACAGTCTGGAATCCTACTGATGCCTGAGATTCTACTTTTCTTACGATTTTGTTTATAAAAAATGGTCTCCCAAGGTTCACCGATCCCTTGGGTTTTGTGGATTTAGGTGGGGGGTTCTAATATTTTTCTATCTTTTTATTCCTAGTCATTCATAAAAAAACGTAATCCTATTTAACCTCTATGCAATTGTTGAAAAGCGGATTGAAGAGAAAGCACTTTAGTTGTTGGTTACACAAGTTCTTACCTCTCGTTTTTAAAACCCAATTCTTTTACAACAAAATAAAAATAAATAACTTTGAAACACTCTCCCCGGCAATAGCGCCAAAATGTTGGTGCACTAATATGTCTTATTAAAAGAAATCTTAATACCCACATTAATCATCAACCCAAGGTAAGTCTGTTTATTTCAAGAGTTTCAGCATTGTATATGCAGTGAGTTAAGAGGTCAATCCATAATGAAATGATTGGAATCGTTGCAATAACTAATATCTATTTCTCTAAGTTCAATCCAAATAATTATGAAAGAAACATTTATAACATTCTCAAATCTAGCTAATCTATTCTACAAAAAACTGAATCGGAATGCAATTAGAAAGAATCACTTTTAGAAATCTAATTGGTATTGACACTAATTCAATTGATAAGAAGGAAAACTACAACAATTGAATCAACAAGTAACTAGGTAAACATCTCATGGAAAGCAATCAACTATAACCTTGAGATCTGTGATAATGAACAACAATCAAATGTCTAAATTAACATAATCAATTTGATAAAGATTATCACACAAATGTAACACGCAGCTAAATCTAGAGTCTCGTCTAAACAACAACACAAACCAGAATCATCAATCAGAATAGCGCTAACTTTACAAACTAAAAGTAATGAATAATTATAAATTTAAACATAAATGATTATAACACAACTGAAGTAGCAGATCCCCTATTGACTGGGCCCAAGTCTCCAGAAGTCCCCACTGAGGGATATTCATAATACGATTATGGATGAAATGCAGTCTTATTCATTAATATAAATAATAGAGTTACCACATCACAGTATGAAAATAATGTGTTCAAAAAGAATAGTTACAATCTCAAAATTCCTAACTAGTTGTTCAATTCGCCACATGGCTTTATATAACTTTTGGAAAAATAAATGGATAGAAGTGAATCCTCACGATCAAGGGATCCTGAGGATTTCGCAACCCTCGATCTGATTTCATCACAGAATAGCATTGGTCCTCTTGGTATTTTGTTTTCCCTCCTACTCAAGATGATGTCCTTTTCCTTTCCTGGTTGTTGCTGCTCTGTCGTTTGAACAACAATCATCCAATCCACGTCCCTGCATAAAAAGATAGTCAAAATTGGTTGTTTGTGCTAGATTTATCCAATTTGTTAATAATCAATTTTACCCAGCTTATTCTATTGTTTCTTCTAGATTTATTCCTAAAACAAAGATAAACACATGAAGACAAATGCTTAATTAAGCTATTACAAGGAGAAAACATACCTTTTCCTCGGCCCAACACAAAGAATTTCCTGTAAGGTCTTCCTTCACTCCTCCTTGCTGCCCATATGCAATATCCTAAGGTGAAGGTGGAAAATATCCAAAACAAGTTCAAATGGGGACTTTCATGTAAAAGTGTGAACTACTTTACTATAAGAATGATGTATATATACCAGATTTTCATCCTAGGTCTTCGAATTCTTCTGGTTGTAACCCCTTAGAAGTTGCACCAAAGTCCTATTGACTACTTCTGTCTTCCCATCTGTTTGTGGATGGAATGTTGTAGATCTCTTCAACTTCGTGTCCATCTTCTACCACAATGTAGTCCAGAATGCACTAAGAAATCTTGTATCCCTGTCTGAAATGATGCTCCTTGGTATCCCAAAATTTACCCAGACAGATCCAAAGAACAAGTTTGTTTCTTCTTGCCCGCTAATGGTCTTTTTACAGGGCATCAGAATACACATCTTGCTGAACCTGTCAACTACCACAAACAGGTAGTCATGTCCCTTCCTGGTTGTCGGTAAACCTCCCACAAAGTCCATGGAAATGCTTTCCCAAGAACGAGTAGGTACAGGTAAGGGATGATACAGACCCTGTTTCCTATTTCTAGGCTTGCTGGTACAACAAAGCATACATCCTCTAATGAACCTATCTACTTGTTCTCACACCTTGGGCCAATATACATACCTCTGCAACTTATCCACAGTCTTCCCTACACCAAAGTGCCCTACAATCTTGGAGGTGTGAGCCTCTCTAATCAGCTACAAGCGCTCACCTTTAGGAACACATAGTTTATCCAACCTATATAGTAACCCATCTTAGAGATGGTAGTCAACGGTGTTGTTGCCATCGCGAACATGACTCTCACTCTGCAACAGTTGATACACCTCCTTGAAGTCCTCATCTTCTAAATATGCTTCTCTGTATGCATCATGGGTGAATGACTCCATGTGCATAAGAGTCTCCAAAGCTATAATCTTTGATGTGGGTGGCCATGAAAGCATATCGGCCAAATTGTTTGTGCTTCCCTTCTTATACTTGATCACCAAATGAAACTGCTATAAAAACGCCATCCACTTGTAATGATTGGTTTGTTATAGGTTATTCTGGGCCTGTAGGTACTGTAACGGCTGGTGATCCATTTGGATTATTGTTTCCTATCCCATCAGATAATACTTCCACTTCCTCACAATTTTCAACATGGCATAGAGCTCCTTATCGTAGGTAGGGTAGTTAAAAAATACCCCATGAAATACTTCAGAATAGTAGCGAACAAGCCTTCCTCCTTGCATCAAGACAACTCCCATAACATACCCACTCGCATATGTTTCCACTTCGAAGGGGTGTTGCAATTTTGGTAATGCTAGAACTGGTGCTTCACTGATATTCTTATTTAACTCATTGAAAGCCTTATGTTGACCTTTTCCCCACTGGAAACTCTTGCCATTTGTTGTTATGACATGGGGAAGTGCTACTACCGCTGAAAACGAGGCTATGAATTTCCTTAGGTATTGTGTTGCTCCAATGAAAATCCTAACCTCAGTAACATTAGTAGGCACCGACCATTTCATGATAGCCTCCATCTTGGAAGGATCTATCTTCAGTTCTCCTCCACCAATCACATATCCCAAATACACCAAGGACTGCTGCAAAAACTCGCACTTATTGAGATTTGCTAGTAGTTGGTGCTTCTATGTTCCTAGCACCTACGTCAAATGTGAAATATGCTCCTCCTTAGTAGCACTATATACCAGTATATCATCCAAATAGAAAATAAAAAATGAAGGCTACTTAAATTCACCTCCTTCTGCACTCACGTACAAATGATCTTCTCATCCACGTCCAAGATGCTTCCAAATTGGTTGCTCGAATCAATGGCCATGAGATTCTTCTTCTTATTATCTTTCTTCTTTTTCTTCGGGTTTAGCTCTGGATGCAATTTCCATCACTTCTCCTCTTTATGGAAATCAATGTTGCAGTTGTTGCTAGGATCTTTGAACTAGTGTGTTGTGGTTGCCGTCTTTTTATCTTTTCCCGCTTTTTGCTTCTTCTTCCCCTCCTTAGAAGCATCTTGTTGCTCCTTTTGCTTCGATCCACTTGATTTCACTCTTTTCGAGCCTTTTTTCTCCAGGTATTATGCCTGTACACAAGCCTCATCCACCGTTTTGAGCTTGAACAGTATCACTTTCTCACACAGATGGCAATGCAGAGCCCCCAAATACTTGAGGTGTACATATGGGTTCCTTGGAGAGATACCCAACATTATAGCCATGTTTCTTATTTTTGGGGTGTACTCCTGCAAGCTTTGGTCCGACCTTTGCCTGAAGTAATTCCAGGGATCCACTGGTCTTCTACGTACCCAATGGGATAAAACTGTGACTTAATGAGGGTTTTGAAATCCTCCCACTTAGTCACTAGAGATTATCTCTCCAACCTCAGAGTTTCCGTGTGGCTCTCCCACCAAGTCAATGCATGGCCCTCTAATTTCAGTTGCACGAATGAGATCTTCGTCCTTCCTCGATCTGATGGACACTGAATAAACTTCCAATTGTTGTAACTAGTGGCTCACCTTCATAGTGTCGATCTCGCCATGGTATGCCTTGATATCAACTTTTGCTTCCACTTTAAACATGGATTAGTTCATGACACTCGAATTGGGTTGATCTTTTCTGAGTTCTTTCTTCGGCTGGTCATCTACATCTTCGTGATCTCCCGATCCTGCTTCTGATTTATCCTCTTCATTCGAACCCCTTTCTTCTCAAAATATCCCCAGCTTATTTCTTAGGAATGCCATGAGGATGTTGATATTACAGTTTATATTTGTGACTTGTTCTTCGAGCCACGAAAACCCCACCTCTACAAGATCACAAGGTTCATTTTCAGATTCATCGCCCATGATTAGGGTTTTACGATTTTCAACCTCATCGATCTAGATCCTTTCAATCTCCACAAAATACCCAAAGAAACTTGGCTCCGATACCAAAAGATTTGTAAATTGTCATGGATATTCCACTGGACAGTTCATCACAACATATATGATAATATTATATAAAAAAATATGAGATTCTACTTTATTACAGTTTTATTTAATTTCTATATCTGTATATTTTACAGTGATTAGTGCATGCATGCAAATATAAATTATGCATAAAACTAGAGAAAAAATAAGTAAACTCAAACACACATAAGACACAATATATTCTCTCTAGGAAACCCTTTCGGGAGAAAACATAGTTGGGAGGTGAGGCCCCTTCATTCTCTTTCTCTGTCTGGAAATATAGCTGCAGATACAAAGAAGTAATGTTTGTGGCACATGGGCTACTACAGTGCACAAATCGTCTATGTGTGCTCTACCTCCTACAAAGAAGTAATGTTTGTGGCCCATGGGCTACTACAGTGCACAAATCTTCTCTGTGTGCTCTACCTCCTATCTCTGATGGCTATCTTTTCTCAGCTATGGAATAAAATGCTCTCAAAAGAAAGGAATGCTTCTTCCTCCTTGTGGCCCGGTTATAACACAACCTGATAGCCTACTAGTGGTTAAGTTTGACTACATCAACTCTTAACTAGAGTTACAAAATAAACTCTTCTAGAGAATTTTACATAACAAACACGTGTCTAGCCCCTTTTCCATGAATAATGGGGGCTGATGCGGCACCCTCCCAAACTATAGGTGTGAAAACAGGAAGTTTGACTTCTGAGTGGCATAAATTTTGCATACGGACTCTGATTGACGTGATTTTTGCGTCGTTAGAAAGTTTTATGTGTATAGAATAGCGTAAAGGATTGTTTCACTTATGAAAAAATGTTTTCCCTGAAAACACATCCTTTGATGCCTCAAAACGCTCCCGAAAGGTTTTAGACCTCGTTTTGCCACACTGGGTGCCACTAGTAAAAACAGTCCCGTGTCCTGATTCCTCCACTTTTTCTACTCCAACTGCATCGAGATGGATGACAAACAATATAATGATCTAATTCAAATCACCAAGTGAGGATTCCATTCTCCAACATCCATCCAAACCGCCTTGGTTTTTGCGAGAGTTTCCAATTCCATAATTTTCTATGCCACCAAATGCTATAATACAAAGAGGTGGAGAATAAAGAAGCATAAGATTCTCTAGCTGTGAGTTTCAAATTCCATGATTTTCTATGCCACCAAATGCTATAATACGAAGAGGTAGAGAATGAAGAGGCATAAGCTTATGTAGTTGTAACTTGTCTGGTGACAGTATTCCAGCTCGAAACAAGAGAATCCTCCACCTCACTAAGGAAAATGCCATTAAAGTAAAGACCTATGATAAAATTGTCCCATTCCAAAGGAAAGAGGCCAAGATGACTAGCATTCAACCAATAACCAATTGTATGACTATTGTGCATAGTATTTTTAATGTGCCTCAACATAACAAATCACTTTAAGTCAAGTGAATTGATAAACTCTATTGAAATAAAGTAATAATCAGTAATTCCAATGAAAGGATACTGTCGAATAATAATCTAATTCCCATTCCCAACCTTCCAAGAAATCCAAGAGAAGAGACCAAAGGAGTCCATGAGACGTTTCCATATTATTGTGCCTTTTTAGAAAGCATTTGAATTGAATTGTCTAAGCTAGTCAGTGGCAATTACGTTCCTCAAATACTTAGCCTTAATAACTTGTTGCTAAAGACTTGAAGCCATTTAAAGCTCTCCATAAATTTATCATACTCTTGGACGAAATCCATTTTCAAAATCAAGACTTCTAATATTTTAATTTTATAGAGTGGAGAGTTTCAAGAGCCACTCCAATGGCATCATGTATTATCCTATTTGAAAGGAAGCCAATGTGTTCTAATGAAATAATCTTTGCAAGTAAACAACGAGAACTTGAAGACTAAAATGAAATTATTTACGAAGTGATTTCAATGTGAGCTTAAATTTATAATATAAATTTCAACTTTAAATTTTATATTGATAATTGTAAGTATCCGTATTTGACATTTTTGTGTAAAAGTATTTAAAAAGGATATTAGTTAGGTTTTTAATTCCCCAGCACTATAAATTATAAATATTATTCTTAACTATTTT
>APFE030893525.1:0-20004 GCA_000404065.3 Pinus taeda | reverse complement strand
TTAATTATTATTTTTAGATATTTAAATAAAATAATTAATAAAAACATCAATTAAATCTAGCTTGGAAAATTGTTGGAAACTAAATACCTACCACACTGGTTATCTAATACCATTGCTTTAATTTCATATAACATTTTATTATAATTCTTGAACCTCCAATTGTAACACAATGTTTCATTATTTAAAAGAAATATCAAAGGAAGCCTTTTACTACTATTAAGAAAAGAAGAAAAGATGCCAATGCTTGATTTTATGATTTTGCCACACATCATCGGTCCATATATTTTTTTTGTAAAGGATTAATATTGTAAGCCTAATGTATATAAATTCTATGATAAATATTATAAACCCTAAAATAAACATGGTTGATTTTCATATTGAGACAATCTTTGTCACAATGTGAAGTTGGACCTTGATGGATCATAATTGATTTTCATATTGAGAGAATATTTGCCACAATGCGAGATTGAATCATGATTGACCATGGTTGAATCTTTGTCACAATGCAACGTTGGACCATGGTTGACCGTGGTTGATTTTCATATTTACAACCTTTGTCACAATGTGACATTGGACCATGGTTGACCATAGATGAGCATGGTTGTCACAATATGTCATTGAGCATTTACTGTGAAAGGTAATGCTTACATGTTTCCCAATACAGTGTACAAAAGCTACTTTTAAAGACAATACAGTGTACACATCAACTTTGAATATTCATATCAACTTAATCTTGTTTTGTGAAGCCATCAACATTGTACACACCCATGAGTATCTGGTCACATTATAGAGGCGTTGCAGCAGATTTCTGTACTGGTAAAAACATTTAAAAAAATCAAAAAGTTAGTGTGTAATTTTTAAATTGTAGAACAAATAAATTTATTAAAAAAAATTTTTTAAATCATTTTATAACTATAATTTATATTTTTAGAATTTCTTAAATAAATTTTATTATAATCTTTATCAAAATTTCTGTTATTTTCTGAACTAATTGAAAGAGATCAACCACTAAATAGTATATTCATCACTTCACTCTGCCACAAATTTTATAAAATCAACATCATCACAAACATTCAAATCTATTAATTTGGCTTAATAAGTATTAAAAATTTCAAAATTTAGGAAAATAAATTTCAAAAAATTTTGCTATATACATATTTGAATAAAATTTTTAATGAAAAAAATAAATCCAACATCATCATAAACTTTAAAACACTCAAAATCTTAATTTAAATTAACAAAAAATTCCTGCCAAATTTTACTATAATTTTAATATTACCCAATTTTATTGTGGACAGAATTTACCATAATTTTCGGAATAAATTTGAAAATTGAAAACCAATATAGAAAACACTGGCCTGCAGTTTATCAACGCACATCGACGTGAGTCAATCATTCCGACTTTTGTGCAATCGATATCGCTTTAATACTTTAATTATTCAGACCCACTAGAGAGTCTCGTGCTTTTTTTCTACGAAAAAGCAGCAATCAATTTTTTGGGTTTTCAAAATTTCTCATTGTTATTATTATGGGTATTTTATAAATTAAAATATATATATATATATATATAATATTTATTTAATTATTAAAATATATGATAAAAAATTGACTTCAGTAAAATAATTTTAATAATACTCGTAAAATAAAGGTTAAGATTTATTTTAAAATTTGTTTTTAATTAAAAACATGACATATTGTAATGTTCCTAGTACTGTGGTAGTATTTTAAATTAAATGTAGTTAATTTAACTATCTGATTATGATTATGTGGTAAAACTGAGTAATTATTAATATATTATTGTTTAGCTTAATTATGTGGTTAATCATTATTATTTTGATTGCCTCTAATCACTGTTGAAAGAAAAACAATTGGGCAATAGTTGTGGTGCTTCCTCATGAGAGGAGGATTAAAATTAGTAGGACAGTTGCCCAAGAAGGAGTTAAAAAAAAACTAACTATCTCCTAGAAACAGTTGAGACCCTTGGATGGGAAAAGGGGGCAAGTCTGGTAAGGACCAGATGGTGAGGGGAGCCAAAGAGGAAAGGAAAACGCTAAGTCTGGTAAGGACCAGATAGCGGGGCTCAGTTAGCTGTATCCACGCAGCAAATGCTAAGTCTGGTAAAGACTAGATAGAATATGATTGGGAAGTAGAAACTTCCCTGAGTCGCTACGTCTGGTAAGGACCATATAGCGCAAGTCTAGCAACGCTATAAATCTTGCAGGCAACAGGAGCCTTGCAGGAGTGCTTGGGGGTGGAAGGTCGAGCAGGACCCTCCTAAGGACGAGAGGTTGACAAGCGCATTAGGGAGATTTGCTCTCTGTTCAGGTAAGAAATGATTACAGAGCCTGAAGCTCTGAATTTTCATTTATATATCTGTTCAAACTATTGTGCGGAAACAAGGAACCATGAATATATCTAAATATTTGCGTAAAAGAACTATGAAATTGAGACAAACAGCAAACGACGGAAACTAATAAAATACATCAAGTATGTGAGAATGAAATCACTATGTAGCCACTCTAAAACCTAAAAGAAAAAGAGAGAATCAAAATCAAGTTCTTATTTCCAAGTAAATCTTTGTAATCAGCCGCACTCGTATATCAAACAGCATTCTAAAACCAAGTCTGAATTTAATACGCGTACACGAGTACCCTTAAGGTCTTGCAAGCAAAACTGTAACAATACAAATATATGAATAGCCACATGCATGTAATTTTGGGCTAAGCCTCTAATAAATCGTCGAAGCATCTTTTACAGGAGTAATTAGATCAGATTAAAAGAACAGGGAATCCACATCAGATTTAACCGTAGTTGGAAAAGAACCATTGAACAAATAAACAAACAAAAACTCGAACTATCAACATGGCCACAATCATTGGAACAGGCGTGGCTATCATATTATGGACAAAAGAAAAGTATTTGGCATAAAGGGGTAGTGTAATCGAAAAAGGGCACTTACCCATTAAAACAAACAACCTTCAATCATTAACTCGTAGTCGTATTTCAACCCTGAGAGTTGGTACCAGGTATCGAAACCTTGCACGGCGGCTCAAAGGAAAAAGGAGAAACACAATCCTTTCGTATTCAGTCAAGAGCGCCATTATGCACTCTAAACCGAAAAAACATATGAATCAATTGCAAACCACAACTATTAATCATTGCAGCAGAAGGAGAACGTATATATGTATAAAACCTGATAATGGACGAATTCATAATAGTTATGCAAAACATACGTTAAATAAGCAGTCACCCGGAATTAACCGCGAAAGGGTTCGACCCGTGATTCCGTAGAAAGAAACAATATACAGTAAGAAAAACATAAACGTGGTGCAAGGTAGCCAGAGCACTGTTCTTAGGTCCATTCAAAAAGAAATTAATACATTATATTAGGCCTGCGACCTTATCAGAAAAATTAAATACAATTGGAACACCCATAACTGAAACCGGGTGCAAGTGGGCTTGCTCAGTAGGGAACCGTCCGCAATTAATATGGACTCACCATCTATCCTAAAAATTATGACGCCTTATGCTTCTTACCTGGAGGGTGACCTGCGTAAGGGAACTAGGTCTGGCCGCCTACCTGGAAGCTGGACCAAGTACCTGCAACAAGAAAATTACCCGGATTAATGCTGAGAATGGAAGAAAGAAAACTCCGAAAGGAAAACTCATAACTGATAAACATCAAAACCAATGAGTAGCATGCAAATTCACCATTAGCATTACTGGTAGGCAGTGTCTCTGGAATAGGCCGAGGCAACCTGTTTGGAAGAATGAGCGGGTGAACTCGAATCGCTAGAGACCTGTAGGAGCTGGGAGACTTCACCGAAATGAGCTCGCGAAAGTTCAGGCGCCTCCAAGAAAACCCTTCAGCAGTACTTCTTATACCTGAATAAATGTGGATCGTAGATCCAAATGAACTCTTCTCCGCCATTAGTAATGGCATAGTAACCTAGGAGGAGAGTCTTGGCACGGTGCAGTACCAAGTGGGTGAGCTGTGCATGCTAGCTTGGTTAGCTGGAGTTAAGGCCACGTGATGGACACGGGAATAGCTGACCGATTGCAAGCTCCAAATGCCAAGTGGACGGCGTAATGAACTCGACATTCGAACCATTTAGCCTGAGTTGACAATCGAGAGAATGGCCAGCATGAGAACCTAGTCCCCGATGTCAACATTAATGCACTCTTAAATGGACTTACAGATTTATACGGTGTGTAATAAAAAAAAATCTGTGGAGCCGTAAAAGGCCTCAGGCTTCGAGGATTACATCCACTATGGATATTTACTGTTGCGCTGTGTAAAATGGTTGTTTTATGTATAATAAAGTTCCCATGTTAAATTTTTTTTATATACAGTTACATTTTGACGGGGAAGTGTTACAAGTGATATCAGAGCGAGGCTACAACATTGTGACCTCGGGATTAATCATAAGCAGTGAAATTGAAATATAAGTAACTTAATAAATAATTAAGGTATATCAGTCAGGGTTGTTACATATCTGTTAAAATGTACTAATCTATTAAATTTAGGTGACAACAAATTATGAGAAGAACGAGCAGTCCTCCTCACAGAAATGAGGGTAGGCCAGAAACCATCACCCACCCTCAGGGAAATCACGAAATTTGAGTGCAACTGCGAGAGGAGGCTCACAACACCAATTTGACCATATTGGAGACAGTTCAGGAGCTAAAGAACCAGA
Source organism: Pinus taeda (assembly GCA_000404065.3). NCBI lineage: Eukaryota > Viridiplantae > Streptophyta > Pinopsida > Pinales > Pinaceae > Pinus > Pinus taeda. The sequence continues at coordinate 15,307 of APFE030893525.1, read as the reverse complement.
TGGCCCGTCTGCGTGAGGATAACGCCAGATTAACCCTGGAACAGGAAAATATCCTAAAAAGTTTGTCAGATAAACAAAACCAGCGTCAGTCGAATCCTAGTCCAGAGCAAACGCATGTATCAGAGGAACAAGGTTATCCCACTGATCAGGAAGAGACAGAAGGAAGGGAGGAGGTGTGGGGAGAGCGATCTGATAATGCCTCCGAACATCGAACTTCAAAAAGACAGTGGGTAGAACTACAGGTTGAGTTCCGAAAGATTAAGCCGCCACATTTTGATGGGGAGTCTGAGGAGGCAGCGGAAGCTTGGTTAATTAATATGAATAAATATTTCCAAGTTTATGAATATGACCACAACCTTAAGGCATGGCTGGCTATTTTCCAGCTGCAAGGAAAAGCTACACTATGGTGGGAGGAAGTCAAGATAGTGCGGGGCATGAGTGAGCAAGATATAATGTGGGAAACTTTCCAAAGGTACTTTAAGGATAAATATTTAACATAGCGTTTTTATGATGAAAAGGCAAGGGAATTTCATGATCTGCGGCTTGGGCAGCAGACCATGGATGAATTTATTTATAAATTCACATCTCTGCCTCGCTATGTACCGTATATTCGGGAGGAAAAGGAAAAAGTGCAGCGGTTTGTTAGCAATCTACCCTAGACAATGAGGGAAAGAATCGAATTTGATAACCTGAAGACTATGGATGAAGCGATACGGAAGGCTAGGATTTGCTATCAACAGAATAAACAGAAGGGAGAGAATTTTGGGAAGCGTTGGATAGATAAAAAGGGCAGCAAAACGTCTGTGGGTACTAAGGGAGGCCGTGGCAGTTTCAGTAAAGGATTTTCCAAAGGGGCAGGCAATAGGAGCCAGCCCAAAAATCAGTTCAGAGTAAAGCCAACAAATGAATCTAGATACAATGAGCACTCAGGCAGAGCTGATAACGAGGGGGCAGTTAGACCACCAGTACAGTGTTGGGGTTGCGGCGAGCCACATTATATTAAGAATTGCCCTCATCGAAAGGGTAATGATCAAGTGTCCAAGATTTACGAAGCATCAATAGTAGGAGACGTGGCCCGGTCCATACCAAGAATAAACGCTACCCTCGAGGACCGTCAACCTGATTACTAGCTGACAATGATAGAGTTCGAAGGTAAGATTTTTGATCAAACTGTTTCTGTTTTATTGACACAGGTGCTACATTAAGTTATGTTAGTCCCAAGGTCGTGGAAAACTGTAATTTGAAATCTATTAAGTTTAGAAGCCCATGGCTAGTCCAGCTTGCTACTGGGGCAAAAAGGCGGGTGCTGGCTAAGGTCAGCAACTGTCTATTGAAGATAGCTGCTCAAACAGTGACGGCAGAATTGAACGTACTTCCTCTTGGATCATATGATGTACTGATTGGAATGGACTGGTTGGAGAAGCGATGGTCCATAGTAAATTGTAAAACAAAGGCAATTTCTTATCAAGACGAACTGGGAAACAAACAAGAAATTCAAGGTATTCTTAATCCTATGCAGATTCGGCCAATTACTGCTTCACAATTGGCTAAATGCATCAGGAAAATGTGTCAAGTATATGCAATTCAAGTGGGTTATGCCAGCTCAAGGATAGAGATAATAATCTAGAAGGCATACCGGTGGTGCAGGAATTTGCAGATGTGTTTCCTGAAGAAATATCAGGACTGCCACCTAAAAGAAATTTGGACTTCACCATAGAACTGGTACACGATGCAGCCCCGGTGTCCCGAGCACCATACCGGATGAGTGTGCCGGAATTGACTGAATTAAAAATGCAATTGCAAGAGTTGTTAGACAAGAAGTACATTCGCCCCAGCATATCACCCTGGGGAGCCCTTGTATTGTTTGTCAGGAAAAAAGATGGAACTTTCCATATGTACATAGATTATCGACAGCTGAATAAATTAACAGTTAAAAATAAATACCCGCTGCCACGCATCGATGAACTGTTTGACCAAGTGAAAGGCACAACGGTATTTTCAAAGATTGATTTGAGATCCGGATACCACCATATCAGAATTAAGGAAGAGGACGTAGCCAAAGCTGCTTTTTGAACTCGTTACGAACACTATGAGTTTGTGGTGCTGCCTTTCGGGCTGACCAATGCACCTGCGACATTTATGTGTTTGATGAATAGTGTATTTCATAAGTATTTGGATAAGTTCGTGTTAATTTTCATTGATGATATACTAATATATTCCCAGAATGTCAAAGAGCATGAGGAACATCTTAGGCTTGTATTGCAAACACTCCGGGAACATCAGCTGTACGCTAAGTATAGCAAATGTGATTTCTATAAGGAGGAGATCCAGTATTTGGGACATATCATCACTAGAGAAGGCATTGCAGTGGACCCCGAAAAAATAAGAACTATAATGGAATGGTCGATACCAAAAGATGTGGCAGACATAAGGTCTTTCATGGGATTGGCAGGATATTATAGGAGATTTGTGGAAGGATTTTCACGGGTTGCTTACCCTATCAAGTCCTTACAAAAAGAAGGAAAAAAATTTAAATGGACTGCAGAATGTCAATGAAGCTTTGAGCAGCTCAAACATCTGCTCACAACTGCACCAGTGTTGAGCATTGCTAACTCGGAAAAGGACTATGTGGTCTGCACCGATGCAAGTAAAGAAGGTGTAGGAGGGGTGTTGATGCAGGAAGGAAAAGCGATCGCTTACGAATCCAGAAAGTTGAAAGAGAATGAACAGAAGTATTCTGCTTATGACTTGGAAATAACTGCTGTTGTGCATGCATTAAAGATGTGGTGCCATTATCTGATAGGGAAGAAATTCGTATTAATGACAGACCACCATAGCTTGACCAACTACTTTAACCAACCAACTTTAAACGCTAGGCAAGCTCGGTGGGTGGAATTTTTGAGTGGGTTCGATTTTGAGATCAAGCACCTGAAAGGGAAAGAAAATCGGGTGGATGATGCTTTAAGCCGAAAGGTACATTGTCTCTATGAAATTACCTTTAGTGAAGGATGGTCTACCCTCAGCGAAGAAATTGAAAGGGCTGTTGAACAAGATCAAGTTTATCAGCAAAAGAAACAGCAAGTGCAAAATTTTACTAGTCACATAATGCAACAAGGCTATGAGTTGAATGCAACAAGCATATTATACTATAGGAAAAGGATATATATACCCAATCAAGATGAAGTCAAGAAAAAGGTTTTAGTTGAATATCATAAAAGTCCTTATGTAGGACACCCGGGTTATCAAAATCTCATCACCTCTATTCGAAAAGAATGTTAGTGGCCGGGTATGAAAAGGGACGTAACAGACTACTTGGCGCGATGCATAGAATGTCAGCAGGTTAAGGCCGAGCACCAGCATCCTGCAGGGCTATTGCAGCCATTACCTGTACCAGAATGGAAATGTGAGGTTATTACTATGGATTTCATCACAGGGTTACCTAAATCCAAAAAGAGTAATGACTCCATCATGGTTGTAGCAGACAAACTCAGCAAATCAGCTCACTTCATACCGGTACAGTCTACCTACCGTGCGGCACAAATAGCAAATATATTTATGCAAAATATTTTTAAGCTCCATGGTTTGCCCAAAGCTATAATATTGGATCATGATGTTAAGTTCACATCGGCTTTCTAGGGGACTCTATTTGAGGGTTTGGGAACTCAACTAAATTTTAGTACCGTATACCATCCGCAAACCGACGTACAGACTGAGCGGGTAAACCAAGTGGTGGAAGATATGCTGAGATCTTATGTGATGTAGCAACCGACTAGGTGGGAAGAGTATTTGCATTTGGTGGAGTTTGCATATAACAATGGTTATCATGCATCTTTACAGATGAGCCCGTTTGAAGTACTCTATGGACGGAAATGTCGTGCACCATCCAGTTGGGGTTGACCTGAAGATAGAATCATGTTGGGACCTGAGATGTTAAAAGAGATGGAAGAAATGGTTAAAAGAGTGTAGGCCAACTTAAAGGTAGCCTAAGATAGACAAAAAGGTTTCGCAGATCGGAAAAGGAATTTCAAAGAATATCAAGTAGGAGAGCATGTATATGTAAGAATCCGGGCAAAGAAAAGTACCTTACAATAGAGCGGTTGCGCCAAGTTGGCACCTCACTTTTGTGGACCATTCCAGATTTTAGCAAGGATTGGGGCAGTGGCTTATCAACTAGCCCTCCCCAGCCATATCCGGGTCCACAACATCTTCCACGTGTCAGTGTTAAAGAAATATGTCTATGACCCTAAACACATAATTAGTTGGCAAGACATTCAGGTGCCTTAAATAGCACAAATTTAAATTGGATGTTAAGAATAAGACTGATCGAAATATTGTGTATTTCAGGTGGAGCCGGAAGGAGAACTTCTGGTCGAGCCAATGAGCATATTAGATTGGAGAAGGGTCGTGCTGCGGAAACGAGCCATCATCCAGGTTAAAGTGCAGTGGCGGCACTTCGGACCGGATGAGGCCACCTGGGAAAATGAGTAGGACATGAAGGAAGCTTATCCCGAACTGTTTTTGGTTGAACAACATCGAGACGATGTTGAACTTCAGGAGGCGGAGATGTAACACTCTAGTACTGTGGTAGTATTTTAAATTAAATATAGTTAATTTAACTATTTGATTATGATTATGTGGTAAAACTGAGCAATTATTAATATATTACGGTTTAGCTTAATTATATGGTTAATCATTATTATTTTGATTGCCTCTAATCACTGTTGAAAGAAAAACAGTTGGGCAATAGTTGTGGTGCTTCCTCATGAGAGGAGGATTAAAATTAATAGGACAATTGTCCAAGAAGGAGTTAAAAAAAACTAACTATCTCCTAGAAACAGTTGAGACCCTTAAATGGGAAAAGGGGGGCACCAAGTCTGGTAAGGACCAGATGGTGAGGGGAGCCAAAGAGGAAAGGAAAACGCTAAGTCTGGTAAGGACCAGATAGCGGGGCTCAGTTAGTTGTATCCACGCAGCAAATGCTAAGTCTGGTAAAGACCAGATAGCATATGATTGGGAAGTAGAAACCTCCCTGAGTCGCTACGTCTGGTAAGGACTAGATACAGCAAGTCTAGCAATGCTAGAAATCTTGCAGGCAACAGGAGTCTTGCAAGAGTGCTTGGGGGTGGAAGGTCGAGTAGGACCCTCCTAAGGACGGGAGGTTGACAAGCGCATTAGGGAGATTTGCTCCCTGTTCAGGTAAGAAATGATTACACAGCCTAAAGTTTTGAATTTTCATTTATATATCTGTTCAAAGTATTGTGGGGAAATAAGGAACCATGAATATATCTAAATATTTGCGTAAAAGAACTATGAAATTGATACAAACAGCAAACAACGGAAACTAGTAAAATACATCAAGCATGTGAGAATGAAATCACTGTGTAGCCACTATAAAACCTAAAAGAAAAAGAGAGTTTCAAAACTAGGTTCTTATTTCCAAGTAAATCTTTGTAATTAGCCGCACTTGTATATCAAACAGCATTCTAAAACCAAGTCTGAATTTAATACGCGTACACGAGTACCCTTAGGGTCTTACAAGCAAAACTGTAATAATACAAATATATGAATAGTCGCATGCATGTAATTTTGGGCTAAGCCTCTATTAAATCGTTGAAGCATCTTTTACAGGAGTAATTAGATTATATTAAAAGAACAGGGAATCCACATCAGATTTAACCGTAGTTGGAAAAGAACCATTGAACAAATAAACAAACAAAAACTCTAACTATCAACATGACCACAATCATTGGAACAGACGTGGCTATCATATTATGGACAAAAGAAAAGTATTTGGCATGAAGGGGTAGCGTAACCAAAAAAGGGCAGTTACCCATTAAAACAAACAACCTTCAATCATCAACTCGTAGTCGTATTTCAACCCTAGGAGTTGGTACCAGGTATCAAAACCCTGCACGGTGGCTCAAAGTAAAAAGGAGAAACACAATCCTTTCGAATTCAATCAAGAGCACCATTATGCAGTCTCAACCGAAAAAACATATGAATCAATTGCAAACCACAACTGTTAATCATTGCAGCATAAGGAGAACGTATATATGTATAAAACCCGATAATGGACGAATTCATAACAGTTATGCAAAACATACATTAAATAAGCAGTCACCCGGAATTAACCGCAGAAGGGTTCGACCCGTCATTCCGTAGAAAGAAACAATATACAGTAAGAAAAATAGAAACCCGGCGCAAGGTAGCCAGAGAATTGTTCTTAGGTCCATGCTAAAAGAAATTAATACATTACATTAGGCCTGCGGCCTTATAAGAAAAATTAAATACAATTGGAACACCCATAACTGAAACCGGGTGCAAGTGGGCTTGCTCAGTAGGGAACCGTCCGCAATTAATATGGACTCACCATCTATCCTAAAAATTATGACGCCTTATGCTTCTTACCTGGAGGGTGACCTGCGTAAGGGAACTAGGTCTGGCCGCCTACCTGGAAGCTGGACCAAGTACCTGCAACAAGAAAATTACCCGGATTAATGCTGAGAATGGAAGAAAGAAAACTCCGAAAGGAAAACTCATAACTGATAAACATCAAAACCAATGAGTAGCATGCAAATTCACCATTAGCATTACTGGTAGGCAGTGTCTCTGGAATAGGCCGAGGCAACCTGTTTGGAAGAATGAGCGGGTGAACTCGAATCGCTAGAGACCTGTAGGAGCTGGGAGACTTCACCGAAATGAGCTCGCGAAAGTTCAGGCACCTCCAAGAAAACCCTTCAGCAGTACTTCTTATACCTGAATAAATGTGGATCGTAGATCCAAATGAATTCTTCTCCGCCATTAGTAATGGCATAGTAACCTAGGAGGAGAGTCTTGGCACGGTGCAGTACCAAGTGGGTGAGCTGTGCATGCTAGCTTGGTTAGCTGGAGTTAAGGCCACGTGATGGACACGGGAATAGCTGACCGATTGCAAGCTCCAAATGCCAAGTGGACGGCGTAATGAACTCGACATTCGAACCATTTAGCCTGAGTTGACAATCGAGAGAATGGCCAGCATGAGAACCTAGTCCCCGATGTCAACATTAATGCACTCTTAAATGGACTTACAGATTTATACGGTGTGTAATAAAAAAAAATCTGTGGAGCCGTAAAAGGCCTCAGGCTTCGAGGATTACATCCACTATGGATATTTACTGTTGCGCTGTGTAAAATGGTTGTTTTATGTATAATAAAGTTCCCATGTTAAATTTTTTTTATATACAGTTACATTTTGACGGGGAAGTGTTACAAGTGATATCAGAGCGAGGCTACAACATTGTGACCTCGGGATTAATCATAAGCAGTGAAATTGAAATATAAGTAACTTAATAAATAATTAAGGTATATCAGTCAGGGTTGTTACATATCTGTTAAAATGTACTAATCTATTAAATTTAGGTGACAACAAATTATGAGAAGAACGAGCAGTCCTCCTCACAGAAATGAGGGTAGGCCAGAAACCATCACCCACCCTCAGGGAAATCACGAAATTTGAGTGCAACTGCGAGAGGAGGCTCACAACACCAATTTGACCATATTGGAGACAGTTCAGGAGCTAAAGAACCAGATGGCCCGTCTGCGTGAGGATAACGCCAGATTAACCCTGGAACAGGAAAATATCCTAAAAAGTTTGTCAGATAAACAAAACCAGCGTCAGTCGAATCCTAGTCCAGAGCAAACGCATGTATCAGAGGAACAAGGTTATCCCACTGATCAGGAAGAGACAGAAGGAAGGGAGGAGGTGTGGGGAGAGCGATCTGATAATGCCTCCGAACATCGAACTTCAAAAAGACAGTGGGTAGAACTACAGGTTGAGTTCCGAAAGATTAAGCCGCCACATTTTGATGGGGAGTCTGAGGAGGCAGCGGAAGCTTGGTTAATTAATATGAATAAATATTTCCAAGTTTATGAATATGACCACAACCTTAAGGCATGGCTGGCTATTTTCCAGCTGCAAGGAAAAGCTACACTATGGTGGGAGGAAGTCAAGATAGTGCGGGGCATGAGTGAGCAAGATATAATGTGGGAAACTTTCCAAAGGTACTTTAAGGATAAATATTTAACATAGCGTTTTTATGATGAAAAGGCAAGGGAATTTCATGATCTGCGGCTTGGGCAGCAGACCATGGATGAATTTATTTATAAATTCACATCTCTGCCTCGCTATGTACCGTATATTCGGGAGGAAAAGGAAAAAGTGCAGCGGTTTGTTAGCAATCTACCCTAGACAATGAGGGAAAGAATCGAATTTGATAACCTGAAGACTATGGGTGAAGCGATACGGAAGGCTAGGATTTGCTATCAACAGAATAAACAGAAGGGAGAGAATTTTGGGAAGCGTTGGATAGATAAAAAGGGCAGCAAAATGTCTGTGGGTACTAAGGGAGGCCGTGGCAGTTTCAGTAAAGGATTTTCCAAAGGGGCAGGCAATAGGAGCCAGCCCAAAAATCAGTTCAGAGTAAAGCCAACAAATGAATCCAGCTACAATGAGCACTCAGGCAGAGCTGATAACGAGGGGGCAGTTAGACCACCAGTACAGTGTTGGGGTTGCGGCGAGCCACATTATATTAAGAATTGCCCTCATCGAAAGGGTAATGATCAAGTGTCCAAGATTTACGAAGCATCAATAGTAGGAGACGTGGCCCGGTCCATACCAAGAATAAACGCTGCCCTCGAGGACCGTCAACCTGATTACTAGCTGACAATGATAGAGTTCGAAGGTAAGATTTTTGATCAAACTGTTTCTGTTTTATTGACACAGGTGCTACATTAAGTTATGTTAGTCCCAAGGTCGTGGAAAACTGTAATTTGAAATCTGTTAAGTTTAAAAGCCCATGGCTAGTCCAGCTTGCTACTGGGGCAAAAAGGCGGGTGCTGGCTAAGGTCAGCAACTGTCTATTGAAGATAGCTGCTCAAACAGTGACGGCGGAATTGAACGTACTTCCTCTTGGATCATATGATGTACTGATTGGAATGGACTGGTTGGAGAAGCGATGGTCCATAGTAAATTGTAAAACAAAGGCAATTTCTTATCAAGACGAACTGGGAAACAAACAAGAAATTCAAGGTATTCTTAATCCTGTGCAGATTCGGCCAATTACTGCTTCACAATTGGCTAAATGCATCAGGAAAATGTGTCAAGTATATGCAATTCAAGTGGGTTATGCCAGCTCAAGGATAGAGATAATAATCTAGAAGGCATACCGGTGGTGCAGGAATTTGCAGATGTGTTTCCTGAAGAAATATCAGGACTTCCACCTAAAAGAAATTTGGACTTCACCATAGAACTGGTACACGATGCAGCCCCGGTGTCCCGAGCACCATACCGGATGAGTGTGCCGGAATTGACTGAATTAAAAATGCAATTGCAAGAGTTGTTAGACAAGAAGTACATTCGCCCCAGCGTATCACCCTGGGGAGCCCTTGTATTGTTTGTCAGGAAAAAAGATGGAACTTTCCATATGTGCATAGATTATCGACAGCTGAATAAATTAACAGTTAAAAATAAATACCCGCTGCCACGCATCGATGAACTGTTTGACCAAGTGAAAGGCACAACGGTATTTTCAAAGATTGATTTGAGATCCGGATACCACCATATTAGAATTAAGGAAGAGGACGTAGCCAAAGCTGCTTTTTGAACTCGTTACGAACACTATGAGTTTGTGGTGCTGCCTTTCGGGCTGACCAATGCACCTGCGACATTTATGTGTTTGATGAATAGTGTATTTCATAAGTATTTGGATAAGTTCGTGTTAATTTTCATTGATGATATACTAATATATTCCCAGAATGTCAAAGAGCATGAGGAACATCTTAGGCTTGTATTGCAAACACTCCGGGAACATCAGCTGTACGCTAAGTATAGCAAATGTGATTTCTATAAGGAGGAGATCCAGTATTTGGGACATATCATCACTAGAGAAGGCATTGCAGTGGACCCCAAAAAAATAAGAACTATAATGGAATGGTCGATACCAAAAGATGTGGCAGACATAAGGTCTTTCATGGGATTGGCAGGATATTATAGGAGATTTGTGGAAGGATTTTCACGGGTTGCTTACCCTATCAAGTCCTTACAAAAAGAAGGAAAAAAATTTAAATGGACTGCAGAATGTCAATGAAGCTTTGAGCAGCTCAAACATCTGCTCACAACTGCACCAGTGTTGAGCATTGCTAACTCGGAAAAGGACTATGTGGTCTGCACCGATGCAAGTAAAGAAGGTGTAGGAGGGGTGTTGATGCAGGAAGGAAAAGCGATCGCTTACGAATCCAGAAAGTTGAAAGAGAATGAACAGAAGTATTCTGCTTATGACTTGGAAATAACTGCTGTTGTGCATGCATTAAAGATGTGGTGCCATTATCTGATAGGGAAGAAATTCGTATTAATGACAGACCACCATAGCTTGACCAACTACTTTAACCAACCAACTTTAAACGCTAGGCAAGCTCGGTGGGTGGAATTTTTGAGTGGGTTCGATTTTGAGATCAAGCACCTGAAAGGGAAAGAAAATCGGGTGGATGATGCTTTAAGCCGAAAGGTACATTGTCTCTATGAAATTACCTTTAGTGAAGGATGGTCTACCCTCAGCGAAGAAATTGAAAGGGCTATTGAACAAGATCAAGTTTATCAGCAAAAGAAACAGCAAGTGCAAAATTTTACTAGTCACATAATGCAACAAGGCTATGAGTTGAATGCAACAAGCATATTATACTATAGGAAAAGGATATATATACCCAATCAAGATGAAGTCAAGAAAAAGGTTTTAGTTGAATATCATAAAAGTCCTTATGTAGGACACCCGGGTTATCAAAATCTCATCACCTCTATTCGAAAAGAATGTTAGTGGCCGGGTATGAAAAGGGACGTAACAGACTACTTGGCGCGATGCATAGAATGTCAGCAGGTTAAGGCCGAGCACCAGCATCCTGCAGGGCTATTGCAGCCATTACCTGTACCAGAATGGAAATGTGAGGTTATTACTATGGATTTCATCACAGGGTTACCTAAATCCAAAAAGAGTAATGACTCCATCATGGTTGTAGCAGACAAACTCAGCAAATCAGCTCACTTCATACCGGTACAGTCTACCTACCGTGCGGCACAAATAGCAAATATATTTATGCAAAATATTTTTAAGCTCCATGGTTTGCCCAAAGCTATAATATTGGATCACGATGTTAAGTTCACATCGACTTTCTAGGGGACTCTATTTGAGGGTTTGGGAACTCAACTAAATTTTAGTACCGTATACCATCCGCAAACCGACGTACAGACTGAGCGGGTAAACCAAGTGGTGGAAGATATGCTGAGATCTTATGTGATGTAGCAACCGACTAGGTGGGAAGAGTATTTGCATTTGGTGGAGTTTGCATATAACAATGGTTATCATGCATCTTTATAGATGAGCCCGTTTGAAGTACTCTATGGACGGAAATGTCGTGCACCATCCAGTTGGGGTTGACCTGAAGATAGAATCATGTTGGGACCTGAGATGTTAAAAGAGATGGAAGAAATGGTTAAAAGAGTGTAGGCCAACTTAAAGGTAGCCTAAGATAGACAAAAAGGTTTCGCAGATCGGAAAAGGAATTTCAAAGAATATCAAGTAGGAGAGCATGTATATGTAAGAATCCGGGCAAAGAAAAGTACCTTACAATAGAGCGGTTGCGCCAAGTTGGCACCTCACTTTTGTGGACCATTCCAGATTTTAGCAAGGATTGGGGCAGTGGCTTATCAACTAGCCCTACCCAGCCATATCCGGGTCCACAACATCTTCCACGTGTCAGTGTTAAAGAAATATGTCTATGACCCTAAACACATAATTAGTTGGCAAGACATTCAGGTGCCTTAAATAGCACAAATTTAAATTGGATGTTAAGAATAAGACTGATCGAAATATTGTGTATTTCAGGTGGAGCCGGAAGGAGAACTTCTGGTCGAGCCAATGAGCATATTAGATTGGAGAAGGGTTGTGCTGCGGAAACGAGCCATCATCCAGGTTAAAGTGCAGTGGCGGCACTTCGGACCGGATGAGGCCACCTGGGAAAATGAGTAGGACATGAAGGAAGCTTATCCCGAACTGTTTTTGGTTGAACAACATCGAGACGATGTTGAACTTCAGGAGGCGGAGATGTAACGCTCTAGTACTGTGGTAGTATTTTAAATTAAATATAGTTAATTTAACTATCTGATTATGATTATGTGGTAAAACTGAGCAATTATTAATATATTACTGTTTAGCTTAATTATATGGTTAATCATTATTATTTTGATTGCCTCTAATCACTGTTGAAAGAAAAACAGTTGGGCAATAGTTGTGGTGCTTCCTCATGAGAGGAGGATTAAAATTAATAGGACAATTGTCCAAGAAGGAGTTAAAAAAAACTAACTATCTCCTAGAAACAGTTGAGACCCTTAAATGGGAAAAGGGGGGCACCAAGTCTGGTAAGGCCCAGATGGTGAGGGGAGCCAAAGAGGAAAAGAAAACGCTAAGTCTGGTAAGGACCATATAGCGGGGCTCAGTTAGTTGTATCCACGCAGCAAATGCTAAGTCTGGTAAAGACCAGATAGCATATGATTGGGAAGTAGAAACCTCCCTGAGTCGCTACGTCTGGTAAGGACTAGATACAGCAAGTCTAGCAATGCTAGAAATCTTGCAGGCAACAGGAGTCTTGCAAGAGTGCTTGGGGGTGGAAGGTCGAGTAGGACCCTCCTAAGGACGGGAGGTTGACAAGCGCATTAGGGAGATTTGCTCCCTGTTCAGGTAAGAAATGATTACACAGCCTAAAGTTTTGAATTTTCATTTATATATCTATTCAAAGTATTGTGGGGAAATAAGGAACCATGAATATATCTAAATATTTGCGTAAAAGAACTATGAAATTGATACAAACAGCAAACAACGGAAACTAGTAAAATACATCAAGCATGTGAGAATGAAATCACTGTGTAGCCACTATAAAACCTAAAAGAAAAAGAGAGTTTCAAAACTAGGTTCTTATTTCCAAGTAAATCTTTGTAATTAGCCGCACTTGTATATCAAACAGCATTCTAAAACCAAGTCTGAATTTAATACGCGTACACGAGTACCCTTAGGGTCTTACAAGCAAAACTGTAATAATACAAATATATGAATAGTCGCATGCATGTAATTTTGGGCTAAGCCTCTATTAAATCGTTGAAGCATCTTTTACAGGAGTAATTAGATTATATTAAAAGAACAGGGAATCCACATCAGATTTAACCGTAGTTGGAAAAGAACCATTGAACAAATAAACAAACAAAAACTCTAACTATCAACATGACCACAATCATTGGAACAGACGTGGCTATCATATTATGGACAAAAGAAAAGTATTTGGCATGAAGGGGTAGCGTAACCAAAAAAGGGCAGTTACCCATTAAAACAAACAACCTTCAATCATCAACTCGTAGTCGTATTTCAACCCTAGGAGTTGGTACCAGGTATCAAAACCCTGCACGGTGGCTCAAAGTAAAAAGGAGAAACACAATCCTTTCGAATTCAATCAAGAGCACCATTATGCAGTCTCAACCGAAAAAACATATGAATCAATTGCAAACCACAACTATTAATCATTGCAGCATAAGGAGAACGTATATATGTATAAAACCCGATAATGGACGAATTCATAACAGTTATGCAAAACATACATTAAATAAGCAGTCACCCGGAATTAACCGCAGAAGGGTTCGACCCGTCATTCCGTAGAAAGAAACAATATACAGTAAGAAAAATAGAAACCCGGCGCAAGGTAGCCAGAGAATTGTTCTTAGGTCCATGCTAAAAGAAATTAATACATTACATTAGGCCTGCGGCCTTATAAGAAAAATTAAATACAATTGCAACACCCATAACCAAAACCGGGTGCAAGTGGGTTTGCTCAGTAGGGAACCGTCCGCCATTAATATGGACTCACCATCTATCTAAAAATTGTGATGGCTTATGCTTCTTACCTGGAGGGTGACCTGCGTAAGGGAACTGGGTCTGGCCGCCTACCTGGAAGCTGGACCAAGTACTTGCAACAAGAAAATTACCCGGATTAATGCTGAGAATGGAAGAAAGAAAAATCCGAAAGGAAAACTCATAACTGATAGACATCAAAACCAATGAGTAGCGTGCAAATTCACCATTAGCATTGCTGGTATGAAGTGTCTCTGGAATAGACCGAGGCAACCTGTTTGGAAGAATGAGCGGGTGAACTCGAATCGCCAGAGACTTGTAGGAGCCAGGAGACTTCACCGAAATGAGCTCGAGAAAGTTCAGGTGCCTCCAAGAAAACCCTTCAGCAGTACTTCTTATCCCTGAATAAATGTGGATCATAGATCCGAATGAACTCTTCTCCTCTGTTGATAATGGCATAGTAACCCAGGAGGAGAGCCTTGGCACGGTGCGGTACCAAGTGGGCGAGCTGTGCATGCCAACTCGGTTAGCTAGAGTTAAGGCCACGTGATGGACACGGGAACAACTGACCAATTGCAAGCTCCAAACACCAAGTGGACGGCGTAGTGAACTCGACATTTGAACCATTTAGCCTGAGTTGACAATCGGGAGAATGGCCAGCATGAGAACCCAGTCCCCAATGTCAACATTAATGCACTCTTAAATGGACTTACAGATTTATACGGTGTGTAATAAAAAAAAAATCTGTGGAACTGTAAAAGGCCTCAAGCTTCGAGGATTACATCAACTATGGATATTTACTGTTGCGCTGTGTAAAATGGTTATTTTATGTATAATAAAGTTCCCATGTTAATTTTTTTTATATACAATTACATTTTGACGGGGAAGTGTTACACATATCAAAAAAATTTATATGAAATGAGCTACAGTATTTTTTGAGATAAAATAAATTATAGTGTTTTTTGGGCACTTGGTATTGACCCATGACATTGTAAGAAAGTTTCTGTATAGGTTAATAATTTCAGTAAAGTAGAAGTGAATCTTCATGTTAAGGGTTTTTTTACATGTTTTTTTTTAATGTATAGATTGTGAAATCATATATTAATACTTTTTATAATTATTATTCCTAATAATAAGTTTAAAATAAAGCCATAATTTAGTTAAGTTTCATGATTGGATTTTTATTTTTACTTTTTAAGCAATGTAAAATGTATCACCAAATTATTGTTTTGATGTTTATAATGGATTGATGTTTAACATAGACATTTACTAATGATTTAATTTATATTGGCATACTAATACAAATTTTATGTTAATTAATTTTTATTTTACGAGTAACCTAGCATTATTATTACTTTTTTTCTTGAAATTTCACATTATTTTTT
>APFE030893506.1:0-10083 GCA_000404065.3 Pinus taeda | reverse complement strand
AAGATACAATACAATACATTATTTTGACAACATTTTTTCATGATCTAGCTGAGGCGGGCATTCCCATGCTCAGCTTTATAAATTCATTTTCATGTACATAGGACAGACAATCGTCTGTGTGACAGACTGATGATATGGACTCATAATCCTTTGAATTGGATGATCATCTATTCGGTAATTATGTACACTTGATGTCTTTATATTCCTGAATATATCGTAGCCCAGATGGATGAAACTAGATCCAGGGTCTTCAAAACTCATTCAATCTTCACTCGGAGTACAAGTCGATCCATGTGAAAAATGTTCTATAGTCAAACATGGAAAGACATCACCTGATTACCAGCCAATGATGTAAGTTGTTAACAGGCACGAGAGGAATCACCAATAATGACAATGACCCTCAAGGTACTATAGTAAAATTCACCTGGTGTGAAAAAGGACTTGGCATCGAACACCACGTAAAATCTCTTGGTCGAAGGCCATTGATGTAAACCTGTCGCCGAAAGTGAGAAACTTGCCATTGAGGCATGCAAGCTTCAAAGCACTGAAATGGTTGTTCCTAAGTCAAATTCTTGGATAATGAGCTGATTTCGACAAGAAGCGACCCGTCGGAGGAGGGCCTTAGTGAATCCCACATCAACGACACGGAACGAAGCAAATGATTTTGGAGGTGAAAACAATCTGACGGTACAGGGTTCAGGGTGGCGGTCATGAAGGAATGGAGCATGAATGTATTGCAGTGGGTGAGACACAGGTGGATTGTCTGAATGACTTCTCTTGAACATATCGGCGACATTAACGATGGATTGGTAGAATCAACCCCAAAGATGGATGGTGTGACGAACCAATGGTGATGACCAGTGAATGGAACAACCCAACCCGGCATGGATGCAGAAGGAAAGTGTCATGTTCAACAGCGACTTGCTACCAATAAAGTTTTTTCAAGTTTTCTTCCCAATTTTCCCCAGTCATTGCTGACCAGTACCTCTTTATTTTTGTCAATCTTGAGGAGGATAACATATGCTTGTTCAATAATCTTCCCTTCAGGTGAACCTATCGCTATATTTTAGCGAGCCTAGCGACAGTGAAACTCATTCTCGTCCATTTGGACGAGTTTGTCGCTATTCAGTTTTAACGAGTTTAATGACAAAGATAACTCAGTCCCTTTCAATTTTAGAGAGTCTGAAAGAAACGGAAAGGAGACTCCAGCGATTATTTTTCGTCATATAATCCCTTAAGTCCGAAAAGCGTTAAAATAATACAAAAGGATTGAATTTTCGATAGTTTTAATGAGACTGAATAAGACAAAAGCGCTCGATCTTTTTGTGTAATAATCCCTCAGGTCCAAAAAGATTAAAATCTAGAGGAGGGATAGCACTTCCGATGACTTTAACGAGCCAGAGAGGCCAATCGCTCGGAAATCTTTTCATATTTTACAAGTCAGTTGAAAAGAGCTTAAAGAAGTCATTTTCGAGGAACGAGTGATGTTTTCGGGTAGCAGTTGATTCCAGGTAAGAGTTGGAATTTTCCAATCACGGTAGTGTCACAAGGATGGCTAATAGAATCACTCTTCGCAGATGTTCCACGAAGGGGTAAACAATCATATGGGGGTGAATGATCGGCTAAAAACAGAGTGGAGGTGATGACGAGAACACGACCAAGGCCCAAAAGCTGGCGATAAGGCATTCACTATGGTTATTTACTGGTTCGTTTTTTAATGAGATTAAATGTTGGGGGAAACATTTTATCATGACTTATGTTTATTTTTTAACGAGCTTGAACTATGCACTAAAACTACTCGTGGAGGGTTTATTTTTTAATGAGCTTGAACCCTACGTTAACATTGCTCGCGATGATGGTCATTGAGTCTTTGATTGACCATTAGCATTTTGTTCTTTCAAAGATTGTACTACCTGTTCATTTGCTTCATCAAACTGATTAGAAATGAAAACATATGCTTGATAAATGAGTTAAGAACACTAGTATTTTACTTGAATTACGTGCATGGTAAATTAAAAGTGACTTTTACCTCTCATTTTACCATTTCATTTGAATTTGGTTTGTTGGAGCTCTGGAGGTTCTTTTTCCCCCCTGATTTTCACCAGCGGATTTCGGGAGATTCTGTGGACGATTCTCGATGCCTCTTGGACCAGGTAGGAGCTAAACTTGTGCTCTTCAATTGCATGCCTTTCATTTTGGATTCTGAGCCTGTTTCCTTGTTCTGCTGAGCCTCTGGGGTTTGAAAAACTCGCCCTGGGACCATCGCACCTTTCCTTAATCGAAAGGTTTGATGCATACTGATCTTCTCACTGACTAGTCAGTATGAATCGCTCCCAGTACACTTACTGGGGTGCGATGGGCGCAAGGAGGAAAATTTTTGCACAGTTTCCTCATGGATTTTTGCCTATTTTTTACCAAATGAAGATCCTGACTCTTCTCTTGCTTGTTTTTCAGAGATTCATTGAAGCAAAAACGGTTGTTACATGGCGAGAACGCAAGCATGAAGAAGAGGATGTTGTTGCTTTACATGATCCGGGCACAGTAGCTGCATTGCGGAACTGTGGCTTGTTGAAGTTTTTCCATATCTCTAGCATGAGGCACCAAATCAGTTTGTTTCAATATTTCCTCAATGCTTGGGATCCTATCAACCAGGTGTTCCATATTAGGGGAAAATCGATCCCCTTGACTGTCGTGGACATCTATTTTCTGATTGGTTTATCGAAGCATGGTGCCCCTCTCTCATTATCAAGCTTCGCCTATGGGGGTGAGTCCATGAGGGAGTACATTTGCCGGCACTGCAAAGAGGGATCTCAGCCGAGTACGGATGACAAGATCAATATCTGAGATGCCATTGACCGGCCCTTGCGGACCATTCTATTCACTTTTGCTAGAATGGCTGGTAGTTCTGCTCTTCACATAGCTAACAGGCCTTACATGTAGTATGCTTTGGAATGCCTTGAACTGAAGGTGTTCAATTGGTGTGATGCAATACTCTCTGTGATGAAAGAACAATTGACCAAGGTGAAAATTTGAAGATCCAAGAACTTCAGCTATGGTTCTATTTTGACCGCTTTCGCCTTGGAGAGAATCTCGCTGATGCAGCCGCAATACATTTCTCTTGGCCTACTTCCACCGACTGAACCACGGATGCAGAGATGCGTTGACCTCATGTCTTGGCATGCTGGCCAGCCTCAGATTTATTTTTCTAAGACCTTCTTCGAGTGGTTCGATCGTCAGGAGATGGTTTATGCTAGGTTCCCATACGCTGGTATGGATTTCCAAGGTGACCCGGATTTGGTGCTGCCAGTTGGCGAGCAGTGGGGTGCCATGGGTAATTCTTCTGACCATATCTCTATTCATTATTCTTTATAATGTTCTTATTTTTTTTTCAAGACTAATCAAAACTCATTTTCTCATGTAGATGTTGGACCAGTTCGACCGGCAGTACGCTGCAGAGACCCAGTGGTCGCTCCAGTAGGAGAGGCTGTGGGGAGGGCCATCCTTCGCGACCTTGATGTGGTTGAGACTCTGTCAGCACTACAGGACTAGATCGAGGGTCTTACCCTTGGTATCCCAGATGTGAGGAACGACGCGCTGCCTCTGTGGTTGCAACGACATACTACTGGACTAGGATTTTACGCATGATTGCACAGGGGGTGACTTGTTATCATCAACATCATTAGACTAGGGTGCCCCCTAGCATTTTGAGTTTTGGTTCATTTGACCGATTTTGTCTTGGTTACAGAACATTATGTACAAACTATAAATAGTTATGAAATATATTTTTGATTTTCGGAGCTTTATTTTGGTTAAGTTACATGATCCTGCTACATATATTGATGCGATGCTTCTTTTTATAAATGTCACAAATGTCTATCTAACACATAATTTGCCAATGAGTCTGTTAATGTGTTTAAAATTCTGGAAATATGTTGATATTGGATGAAATCGAACTGTCTTTCCAAAATTTTGACCCTTAGGAACATGCGATAGATAGCTGGATTTCGTACAGAATAGATGATGGTGAGTTGTAGAATGATGAGCTATGAGTCTAGCCTGACGACAAGTCGGCATATGCCATGTGTGATGGCATCATAGAGGAGTTCTATCAATGCACTGTACTTAGCGATATAGTTCGTAGACCGATCAATAAACACTCCTTTGAAACTTACTAAATCGCCACTGGGATTGAAAATGGCCCATGCCGCAGAAGACAGGTTCCGCGAACTATGACTTGCTCTGTCGGCATATCCAACGAATGATTCCAGTGGGTTTGACATCTGCAACGAACAAAAAAAGAGGATTACTTGACCAAAAAAAATGCTCTTGGCGAAAACAAAAATGTAACAAAAGCATGAGGATCACGAGGCGAAATCATGCATAGTAATGCTTGAGGTACAACCCGTTGTGAGGTTGCGCAAGTGGAATCCCATCATAGTCCATCAACTCATAGGCTCCTTTTGCTAATACTCACTTAACAATATAGGGACCCATCCATAATTATTTGAATTTCCCTGCTCCCAACTTATCAGATTCCTGGTCGTAAAGTAAGAGCAGGTCACCTTTTGAGAAGACGCAAGGTTTGACATTCTTGTCGAACTTTTCTTTGACTCATTTCTTTGAGCTTCATTAGTTGAAGCTGCATCACGATGAGTTTCATCCAATTGGATTAGTTCCAGGAAACGAGCCTCTTTTTCTGAGGTTCTAGGGAGAAGGTCGACTGCGAGTTTGAGGGACGAGATTTCACATTGAACCAGTAAGATTGCTTCCAGACTGTACACAAGTTGAAAAGGTGTGAACCCGGTTGCATTTCTTACCGATGTCCGGTATGCCCATAAGGCTGGTTACAGGATTAGATGCCAATCCCGTTTGTGGACTTCAATCATCCTTTGCAGCATGCACTTTAGGACTTTGTTGATTTCCTCTACTTGTCCGTTAGATTGCAGATAGTACAAAGTAGAGCTGTCGTGAGACAGTCATAATTTGGTAGCCAAATCAACCATCATGTGATTGTGAAAATGCGATCCATGGTCTATGACTATGGCCTGTGGAACGCCGAATCTGGAGACTACGTGTTTAAAAATAAAAGGGCAGTCATTTCGCCGTTGTTGTTTGATGTAGGCATCACCTCGGCCCATTTGGTAAAATAGTCTACCATGACTATGGTGTACCCATGCCCCCCAGCCGAGGTGGGGTTACATGTCACGAAATTTATTCCCCATTTAGCGAATGGCCCAACAGCTACTACTAGTTGCAGCAGTGCGGGTGGTTTTCTGGTTTTACTATCGAAAATTTGGCAAGCATGGCAACATCTAACTGCGGTTATGCAATCTTTGAACATTGTTGGCCAGAGGTATCCTAATCGCAAAATTTTTTGTGCCATAGCATAACCTGATTGATGCCCCCCACATGCACCTGAATGATAATCATTTAGGAATTTTCGGCCTCCCCATGGGTGAGGCACCTCCGCAGAACTGTATCGATACCACGATGGTAAAGAGTATCACCAATGATCACGTAGTCTTTTGCTTGGTATCGAATCCATCGTTGTTCAAAGCATGAGGAATTAGACGTATATGTTTGTGTCTAGAGATAGATGATTATATCTCTGTACCACGGATCACTTGAAGATATCAGAAACAAATTTTCATCCACAATTGCTTCTTCTGATGTGACATCATTGGACGACGATGGGAGATCACATAGTCACTCCGTGAATACCATAGCTTTCTTCGATTTGGATTTTTGAATTCCAAATCAAACTCTTGTAGAATTGCTATCCATTTTGAATATTTGTCCCCCAGCAACTATCGCGACAATATATAAGTCATGGGGTTGCAATATGATAAAATGGTAGTTTTTCTGAAGAGGACGTAGTGTCGAAATCGCTTTATTGCTTGAACAACTCTGAGGGTGAGCTTTTCAACGTAGGAGTATTTAATTTCCGTATCATTTAAGTTTCGACCTAAATAATATATAGGATGTTCAATTCCATTGTCTTCTTGAACTAAAACCATTGTTATGGTCGTATTTGCTGCAGCCAAATATAGGTTAAAGTCTTTTTGATAATCAAGAGCATACATTAATTATGCTTGTATTAGACATTTCTTTAAAGCATCAAAGGATGCTTGCGCGACCTGGTCCCATACGAAGGGTACTTCCTTTTTCAATAGACGAGTATAACCTTTAGCTAGTTCGGCGTAATTTGGAATGAACCTCTTGAGAAAAATTGCTTTCCCTTGGAGTTTCTGAATCTGAAGCAAGTTTGAAGGTGGAGGCAAATTGATGATTGCCTGAACCTTGCATGGGTCGAGACGAATCCCATCCTTTGAGACCACGAAGCCAAGTAAAATACCAAAACTGACACAAAACACGCATTTGTGTGGATTGAGTCATACCTTGTAGTGTCGGCAACATAGAAATATCGCTCTCAAATGGCACGGATGATCGGTTCACTTTCGCGAATGAGCTGGAAGATTGTCGAGATATGGTTGAACGATGTTTTTGATGTCATGGAAAGCATAGTTCATTGCTCTCTGAAAATTTTCCCCTGCATTCTTCAAACCAAAGGGTAGCTTGCGATATGTGAATGTGCCCAATGGAAAAATGAATGCAGTCTTTGACCGGTCCTATGGGAGGATATTTATTTGATTATACCCAGAAAATCCATCCATAAATGAAAAGATTTCGCATCCGGTGCATTCATCAATTATCTGGTCGATAAAGGGTGTAGGGTAGTTGTCTTTTGGACAAGCTTGATTTACATCCCTGTAATCGACTCACACTCTAACCGTTCCTTGCTTTTTCATCATAGGAACAATATTCGATACCCAATTGGTTAGAGGAACGGGGTAAATGAAACCAGCATGGAGGATTTTTTCAACTTCTGCCTTGATGGCAACGACTTTCTTGGGGTGCACCTGCCTTAGCCGCTGTCATACCGATTTGACATCTGGATACATCTTAATTTCGTGTCCAACTATGCTCGAGTCAATACCTGGCATTTCATCATATGACCAAGCAAGGACATCTCTGAAATCGCAAAAGAGAGCGTTATATATTTCCAGTTCTGAAGAAGAACAAGATTTGCCAACATGAATATTCTCTACAACATCTGTTTTGGTGGAGATATTTATGGCAGTAGTCTCTTCGATATTGGATAGGTTTCTCTTGGAATCCACCGTATTTACAGTATTCGTCAGAAAGTCAAATACTGAAGGATGGTGTAGGTTACCAGAATTATCTTCTTTCCAGTTCAGAAGATGGGAACGATGGTGGTAATCTTCCGATGTTGTCCCATCAATCATCATCGATTGAACGATTCTTGTAGGGTTGTGTTATATTCTTTCCACATAGTTAACAGGGGGTTTTAGGGGTACCCGTAACCCCACTTTATGGGGTCCGGGGCAACGCCCCGGAAAATTTTGGTTTTGGAACCTATGTTAGGTTGGGCGGACCCACCTATGGTTTTGTGCATGAGTTTCGCACATGCTTTTTGGACGCGATGGTTTTCGGTCCATGGTATTGGATGCTTCGGCATGTATAAATATGTATTGTAACATTGAAAGGAATATAATGAAAAAACAAGCTGGTAGTCCCGGTTTTGGGATCCAGGGGAAAATCTCTGTGCATATGTGTTTTATGTGTTATGCTCTAGCATTTTTTATTTTCTTTGTCTTAGAATTCATATGCAGGTAATTTCTATACGGGGTTAAAACCTACATTTGGTATCAGAGTTGTTTTGGCTTCAAGGGGACGCCTTTGTTGCTGAGGGGTTTCGCTCGGGCTTGTGGTAGACCCTGTTCAATGGGAGATCTATGAGATCGATTATGGTGGTGAAAGAAGATGGCGAGCAGTGGAAAGATAGAGATTGAGAAGTTCAATGGTCCGAGTTTTCAGTTGTGGAAACTCAAGATGGAGGATCTGTTGGTGGATAAAGATCAGTTGATTGTGGTAGATCCAGATACTAAACCAATGGGAGTGACCGATGAAGAATGGAAGAAGCTAGATTGGAAGGCAAAGAGCAAAATATGATTGTGTGTCTCAGATTTAGTATTTCTAAATGTATCAGGGGAAGCTACAGCGAAGGCTCTGTGGGACAAGTTAGGGACTTTGTACCAATCTATGTCTCTGGTGAATAAACTATTCCTGCGGAAAAAGTTGTATAACCTGAGGATTAAAGATGGAGACTCGGTGACAGAGCATCTGAATGTGTTTAACAATGTGGTAAGTCAGTTATCATCTGTTGATATTAAAATTTCAGATGAAGATAAGTGCACCAGTCTGTTGTGTTCTCTACCATATTCATGGGATAGTCTAGTTATTGCAATAGGTAGCAATGCAACTGCTTTGCAGTTTCATGAAATAGTCTCAGCCTTGCTGACGGAGGAGATGACATGGAAAAATATGGACAACCAGAATGGTGATGCCTTGTCTATACGAGGACGGTCCCAGAGCAGAAACAAAAATAAGTCATCGAGTGGGAGATCTAAATCTAGATGGAGATCTAAATCTCCAAGAAAACCTATAAAGGTGGTGTGCTGGAAATGTGGAAAGGAAGGGCACTTTAGAAGGGAGTGTAAATCTAAAGCTCCTGATAAAGGAAAGGGATTTGATGATGCTCCTTCTGCAGAGGCGAAAACCACCTCAGATGAAGGTGGGGATGTGTACTTGGCTTCTCAAGTACACATGTAGATCATGAGGCATGGTTGATTGACTCAGGTGCATCCTTTCACTTCACTCCCCATAGAGATTGGTTCTGCGAGTATGAGAAATATGATGGTGGTGATGTCTTCTTAGGAGATGATAGGAAGGCTAGAATCATTGGTCGCGGAAAAGTAAAGTTGAAGTTGCAAGGTGGAAGGGTTAGAACCCTTCCGGGTGTTCTGCATATTCCTGCATTGGCCAAAAATCTGATTTCTGTAAACAAGTTGGATGATGCAGGTGTAAAGACAGTGGTCAAGAAGGATACCTGCAAGATGGTTCGAGGAGCACTGGTATTGATGCGGGGAGTTCGGATTGGAACTCTGTACAAGCTGAAAGGTAGCACTGTTGTTGACGGGTGCAATAGTTCTATGGTTCCTGAAAATGGAGCAGAAAATCTAGTGGTCTCTGGAGAGAAGACCATGTTGTGGCATCAAAGGCTTGGACATATTGGAGAGAAGGGCCTTCGAATACTTCATGGTAAAGGTATGGTAGAAGGTATGAGTATTAGCTCTCTGGATTTTGATTTCTGTGAAAATTGTGTATATGGGAAGCAGAATCGGGTGAGTTTCCCCTCTGGTGGTAAGAGGACGAAACAAATATTAGAGCTTGTGCACAGTGATGTGTTTGGACCTGTGAAAGTTCCATCACTGGGTAAGTCTGTGTACTATGTATCATTTATAGATGACTTCTCAAGGAATACATGGATATATTTCCTTAAGAAGAAATCTGAAGTCTTTGACAGGTTTAAAGAATTTAAGGCTCTGGTGGAAAATCAACAGAGAAGAAGATAAAGGTGCTGAGGACAGATAATGGTGGAGAATTCTACAGCAAGGAATTTGAAGAATTTTTTAAGAAGTGTGGTATAGCACGGCAGAAGAATACTCCATATACACCTCAGCAAAATGGAGCAGTCGCGGAAAGAATGGAACAAGACGTGATGGGAAAGGGCAGAAGCATTGCTCAGTGTGCGGGTTAGGACAGGAATTTTGGGCAGAGGCGGTGGATACTGCATGTTACCTGGTCAACAGGTCACCTTCATCAGCGTTGGAGGATAAGACTCACAAGAAGTATGGACTGGTAAGAAACCCTCTCTTTCACATCTGAGGGTATTTGGATGTGATGCATATGTACATGTTCCAAAGGAGAAACGAACCAAGTCGGATAGTAAATCTGAAAAGTGCATCTTTATTGGGTATAAGGATGGTTTAAAGGGTTATAAGCTTTGGAACCCAGTAACAAGGAAGGTTGTGTACAGTCTAGATGTGGTGTTCAGAGAGGTGAAAGATGTTATTAAACATGAAGTCCAACCAAAGGAACCTGTGAAGATAGAGTTTGAACTAAAGGAGGAAGAATCAGACTCTGTAGCAGAGGAGGAAT
>APFE030893501.1:0-11363 GCA_000404065.3 Pinus taeda | reverse complement strand
GTATAAAAAGACACCAAAGGGAAGGCCTAAGGGAGGAGAGAATATAGATAAAGGTTACTATACTGAGATTTCCCCCTCATCAGGTCTGAAGACCCTTGTGCCTTCTGCACTTCCCCCATTTGTACAGGAAACCCTTGTTTCCTTGTGATTTGATGTTCATCCCTTAGTTATGACATCTTGGAGTGAGTATTGGAAGGAGATCTGCTAGAGGCTCGAGGCGGGACGGATCCAGAAGGAGGCTGAGCTTTGAGCCTGCAGAAGTTGCTCAGGTGATATTGCTCTTTTTCTGTACTATTCTATTTGTCTAATAAAGAAACATGTCTTGTTCCCGATATGATTCTTTCTTTATGTTAATGATGTTCATGTTTGAATTTCATGTATGAATGAATGTCTAAAAGTTTATAACTAAATCCTTTCTTGTATAACATAAAGATGATTTTCATATAAATATTTGTCCATATACTGCTGCATTCTTTGGAATTGTTGGTTTTGCAGGGCAAAGGAGTGGAAGGGACGCGAAGAAGGGTTTGGACCCTTGAGGAACTACCTGAACGTAGGACCTGAGGTACGTCCTTCTTACTTTAGAAATAGATTTTTCTAGCATAATGGTTATGTGTGTGCATGTTTCTTGATTTAGACAACTTTCAGTCTGCTAGGGTTCCACCTAAGAGCCTTAGGGGATAAAATCCCTCAACAAAACTAACAACTCCACTGGGGAACAACACTCTTGTTGTTCCTAGTTGGGCGTTTGTCAAGCCTATCAGGGCTTAGTAGCTTGCTAGTTTATTGTTATTGTCTGGTTTGTTTGTGACTTCTGAGTTTTACCGGTTTCTTGAGTCTCTTTTTTATTTTTCCTGAAATATTATATACACGTTGTTTTGTTTAGTTACAGAAGCATATAAACGCTTGTTGTCTGACGTGAACCTGCGTATATGCAGGTTTCCTCAGAAATAGTTGTGTATACACGTGGTCTGCACTGAGTATAGTCGTGTATACCTGGCAACTTTCAGGATTTATAAATCTTTTTGTCTCTGGAGTGTGTCTGGTGCTTTCAGTCAGTTTTGAACAGTCATCTTTGTCAGTATCAGTTCTCTGTTTTACAATGAGCATCCTTACTCCGATTTCTCTCTAATTATAAGGAGTTTTGGTCTTGTTTTGTGTTTGCAAGTGTCATCATCTTTTTGCTTTAAGCACGCAATGTTTCTTTATTGGAATCTTGGCTGCTCTGAGTGATCAGAGCAGAAAGATTGTTATCAATCTTTGTGTTCATTGCTTCTTGGTGACTTTTTGTTTGCTTAACGAAATTGATTTTTATGACCATTTACTTCTTTGTTTCATCAAAGTTGTCATTTGATACTTTCTTGAAACTGTCTTTTTGATCTTTTTTGGTCTTTGTTACCAAAGCTTTCCTTGCTGCCTTCGATTGTCGAAAATCCTTTTTGAGCACATTTGTTTTTTGTTGAGTTTTCAATCTTTGTTGGGTGTCAACTTGCAAAAAGTGTTTCTTGCTTGTTGTTTCAATCGTGAAGTGTCGGTTTTTGTTGAGAGCATTTTCAAAAATACCTTTTTGTTGCTACTTTCAAGTGAACTTTTTGAAAAGTTTTAGTTTTGCTTTCTTGAATTTTCCTTTCATTTAGTTCCCTTTTGCTGAATGAAAGTGTTTTTTTTTGTTATCTAGAGTTTTGCTTTTAGGTTTTTAGACGAATTGTAGTATCCTAGATTCCATCTAAATATTGTAAGTGGCAAAAAGAAAATTTGATAAACAAAACAACTTTCATTTCTTGTTAGAGTAGTTTTCAATCTTGCATCAAGCATTTAGTCTTGCATTAGGACAGATTTGCATCTCTTTTGGCATAAAATAGTTCTGTTAACTTTTGAGTGTGAAGTGTGAATGAATAGAAAAGAAAATAAAAGTTTGTTTCATTAGAAGTTTCCTTCTGAACCCTGTAGAAGATTACTTTTCATCGAAAAACAATGACAAAGTGCATATGCATATAGTTAAGTTTTATTAATCTTTTTTGCATCAAAAAAACACACCACTAGTTTCACTTCCATCATCCTTTGACTTAAAGAACATCCCTTAAAATCAAGCACTAATTAAAATCAACTAGAACTTTTTCTTTTAAGTTAAATACACAAACAAGTTTTAGGATTTTAGGGCCTTGGAATAGGCGAGTGGAGGTTAACTCTCCAAGGCCATATTTAACGCAAAACATGGGTCTGATTAAAGAGAGAGAAAATCAATAGCGTTTAGGTTAGGAAGACCAGGAAAGCTCCGGATCTGGGAGTTAAGCACGAGGGTCTGTAAAGACAGGGAAGAGAGATACCCCCTCTCCCACTTGTTCGAACTTACCTCAAGACTGTTCTGCCTGGCTTCTGCGACGAGTTGGTGTCCTTAGTTGCTACTCCTAGGATACTACATAGGTGGCTGCGGAGGGGAATCCTGTGGCACTTGAGGTCGACGTTGTATCACTTTCAACAACACTACTGGAGGGCACCCTTGCGAAGCTTTGGGGCTTGCACCGGTGCAGACTGTTGTTAGGAGGCAGTGTAACTTCCTCTGATACCTTCGCTGATAGGCCTGGGCCCTCATCATCCCAGACTATCTTCGAAAGGCCCTTTGTTTTCCATTTTCTCGTATTTTGGTGTCCGGTCCTAATGACCTGGAGTGGAAATACTTGGAAGTTGTTTTGATTGGCTGTATCTTTAGGGACTTTTTAGTGGGTGCTTTGTGCTCTTAGTCGGCCTAGCTTTAAATTTTTTGAGTCATTAGTTAGATTTTAAACAAAGAATTCAAAGTGGCTGACCGATCTCCCAGACGGTCTCGTAGAATTCGTTGTCTCTCACCACCAAGTGTAGAGCCTTCTCTGAGATGGCGCAGAGGTAATAATATCGGTGGGTTTCGCCCCACTCCAATTGATGCATCGGGGATTGATCCTCCCCTCGGGGGCAATAGTATTGAAGCAAGGCCTGGTACTTCCGTAGAACAAGAAAGGAACCCACCAGTTCCTTCTCAAGTTCCCTTACAAACGGAAGATAGTATTGAGGTAGAAGAACTTTCAGATTCGTTAGCAGCTCTGAATTCTCCTCTACCATCAAGTTATCCACACGTATTGCAATACGTTGGAACTCCGTCACAAAGACCGGCAAGCCCAAGTTACGCTACGCGCTTACCTTCGATGACCACTATGGGAAGCATGGCTTCTACTAGTGCTACGACTGCAGAGACTCCTATATTTGCGCAAGGGGGTGGAACTATTTCCATCCCCTCCATCTCTTTATTCAGATCTACTACTAGCATGTCTGTTGTTGGGTCTACTTCCATCCCATCTATGAGTGGAAGTTCCCAAACAAATGCTTTTGGTTCTGGGTACTTCCGATTTGGCGCCCAATCATCGGGCATTCCTTCAGCTCCGTTCGGGGCCGCCACATCCATGATGAGTGTGTCGGATTCATTCCAAGGTTTTCCATTTGGAAGTGGTCATATACCACATTCCAACCCTACGATAGGATCTATGCCTTTTCCTTCAGTAGGACAAAGCAGCAATCCTTTCCAAGGTTGGAATAACCCTGGGCTTAGTAGTGTCGGAACTGGGAATCCATTCCACGACCAATATGGGAACAAGCCATATACCACGGTTAGTTCATTCGAAAGCATTCCTCCCCTCGCTTTAGCTTGGAATCCATACCAGGGGTTGTCAACTCCTTACAATCCTTTTGGAGGAAACTTTGCTGGGTATAGTGGATATACGGCCGGAGTTGGCCAAACTCCGAGATTTGCTGGGTCACAAGGCCTCCCTTTTGGCTCGGCGGGTTTGACTGGTTACTTTGGGCAGCCTGGTGCCTCTCAAAATCCAGGCCAATCTTTTCAGAGCTTTGGGATTGCCACCCAGTCAAGGTGGAATCCCCAAGCCCCACCCAGACTTCCATTTCTGGCAACGTTAAATTTGCCAGACCTCATTAAGTTAACTAATGACCCAATCAACTATAATCTGACCTGGCCTCTGGTCCCGACTAAACTCCCCTCGAATATTCCAAAATTCGAAGGGAAAAGTGGTGAGGATCCGGGCGACCACGTAACCACGTTCCACTTATGGTGCTCATCGAACTCCCTGATCGATGATTCGGTTAGGTTGAGATTATTCCAACGCACCTTAACTGGTAACGTGGCTAAGTGGTATATAGAGTTGCCTGGGGGTAGCTTTTCATCATTCGCTGACTTAGCCAACATTTTCTTGAACCATTTTCAGTTTCCCTTCCGGTATGATGCCGGAACTGAACTGCTGGCTACTTTTCGTCAGGATAGGGCAACTCACATTTCTGATCACATCTAGGAATGGAGACAGAGAAAGAGGCTTATTAAAGCCGAAATCCCTTCGGAGTACCGTCTCGAGTGGTTCTTGAAGTCTTTGGTACCTGATATCTCCACGGATGTCTCCATGTCAGGGGTCTATTCCAAGGAGCAAGCCATTTTTAGGGCCCAGCAATTAGAAATGATCTACTCTCAGTCTGGGATCCTATCAAAGTACTTGCCAGATGCTGCTAGATCTAAGGTCGATGTAGCTAAGCCGAAGCCAGGTCCCCACGCGGATGGCATTGTTGGGTCAGTAGACAAAAGTACAGTGAACTTGTTGAGTCAATTGCAGTAGTTGTCTTTACAAACTGCTCCTAACAACCAAGTCAGATCGTCTAATCCTTTCGCTTCCCAAAATTATTTAATTAATGTCGTCCAATCGAATAATCCCAAAGGAAGTCAAAATTCCAATGGGAAAAAGAAAGGACGAGGTAAGAAAAAGAACCAGGATGGGAAGCCTGATGCAAACAAATCCAGCAATAATGCTAGTGGGGGTAGAAATGAGTCGAAAAAGAAAGTTAAGTTTCCATGTAAGTTATGCGGTGGAGACCATTTAACTCATCTTTGCCCTAAGATTGAAGATGCTCAGCGCTTGTTAGGGAAGCAAGGGGCTTCCAGTTCCCAAGCTGTGTTAACTAACCCTTTTCCCCAAGGGCAGCAACTTCTTGCTGGTGCGAGTTCAAACCCTGGAACCTCTGCGGGGGGCAACCAGGAAGGGGAAAAATCTTCGAATGTTTTCATGATGGGTTTTAACATCGACGTGGCTACTCGGTCACGTGATTATGATGAAGCCGAAACTTCCAAGGATAAGGCTGTTCCTGGAAGTACTGACCTTCATATCGAGCGACCCTCTGTTGAGACTATACCACGGATGCCGAAAGGTTTTGCTAAACGCGCAACGATCAATCCTAATGCTAGGGCAGCCTAGAATTACTCCATTGTGGAGGATCTGGCTCAGAGTCTGTGCGCTATGTCCGCTTTAGAGGTTCTCCAGTCATGTCCGGCTCAGAGAAGTGCTTTACTTTCCGCAATAGGGGCAGTAGATCTGGCTAATTCCTTAGTGCTCACTTTTGACATGTTAAATGTCAAAAAGCGACTCCCTCATCACATGGCTTTTCAAGTAAAGTCTACATACCAGAAAATCAACATTTTTTGAACCGTTATTGATGAGGGGGCTTCCACGTGCGTTATGTCAATGTCATGTTGGAAGGCTATCGGATCGCCTTCGGCCGTTCCTTCACCTACCGTCTTGACTGCTTCGATGGCCATTCTCATAGCCGCATTGGGATTATCCCGACCTTTCCTATATGTGTTGGGGGGAAGGTCATTAATATTGAAGTGGAAGTCGTCGATGCTAACCTAGATTATAATCTCCTCCTAGGAAGGAACTGGGTGTACGAAATGGACGCCGTTTTTTCGACTCTGTTCCGTGTCATTTGCTTTCCTCATGAGGGGAAAATCGTAAAGGTAGATCAGTTAGACTATTCTCCAGTTGATCCTCAAGCAACTTATGACTCCACTGTTCCTTTAGTGGATAACCCTCATCTGCCTACTGAGAATCTAGGAGTAGGGATGTATTCCTCGTTGATGGGTACCTTTGAGTTTCCCTCTCCTATAGAAAAAATCAATGCTATTTCATCATCTAGGGAGTTTTCTTGAGATGGGTTCTTTCGAACTCATTATTTTTCGGACCCTTGGACTTTGCCTTGACCTACGACCACATTAGTTGAAGGATAAGAGAATGGAATGGCATTCCCTATGTCTGCAGCTGAGCTTAGATATCGGTCTATCGTGAACTCTGTAGAAGACCATTCTACTCCCTTTTTTGAAGAGGAGTTAGATGGTGATGTGGCCCCCGCTTGGAGCCTTGACTCCGCCTCTGCTTTGGACTTCTTGGATTCAGTCTTACCATTGGAAGAAGTGATTCTTGAAGTAATGATGGGTATTCGACCTTGGGAATATTTACACCATCGTTCATACTTTCTTCCTCCATTGCAAGAGGTCGAGTCTAGATTCTTCGAGCTCAGTTCTAGCGATGTTTGTATCGTGTTAAACCCTTTGGCTCCAGCATATGTTCATGCCAAAGGTAACATGTCAGTGATTTCAAAAACGATACCTATAAACATCTCTAGGGACCCTAACACAATAAAGAATCTCTTCATCGGAATTGAGTGTTCCCCTGAAGAAATTCAAATATACACCGACTTATTTAAAGAGTTTCGAGATGTATCTGCTTGGTCTTATGAGGAAATGCCTGGCATTGACCCATCTATAGTTCAGCATGAGATCAAGACGTACGAAAACGCTAAACCTGTCCGTCAGAGGCTTCGGCCGGTCAACACTAGGAATGCAGTAGCTATCAAAGCGGAAGTGGAGAAGCTGCTAAAGGTGGGTTTTATATACCCTGTTTCTCTTACTGATTGGGTTTCTAACCTAGTCCCCGTAGATAAAAAGCAAGGAACAATCCGAGTATGCATTGATTTCAGGGACATAAACAAGGCTTGTCCTAAAGACAATTACCCTACGCCATTTATTGATCAGATTATCGACGAGTGTGCGGGTAATGAGATTTTCTCCTTCATGGATGGATTCTCTGGTTATAATCAAATTTTGATCCCTCTTGAAGACCAACATAAGACGGCCTTCATATGTCCCTGGGGTACCTTTGTATATCGAAAGATGCCTTTTGGTCTTAAAAATGCTGGAGCTACCTTTCAGTGGGCCATGTCTTATGCTTTCCACGACATTAAGCATATCATCGAAGCATACTTAGATGATCTCGCTGCTCGTTCTCGGAAGAGGACTGATCATCCTAGTCACGTTTGAATGGTTTTCGAACGATGTCGTTTTTATAAAATCCGGTTGAATCCAAACAAGTGCGTTTTCGCGGTTACATCTGGTCAGTTGTTAGGGTTCATAGTGTCGAACGAAGGGATTCAGGTAGATCCCTTCAAGGTTGAGACAATAGTTCAGTTGCCTCCCCCGTCTTCAATACGTCAACTTCAGAGTCTTCAAGGGAAGGCTAACTTCTTACGTCAGTTTATAGAAAATTATGCCGAGATCACTAAAGGGTTCATGCAGTTGTTACGTAAAGGAGTTCCATTTGTATGGGAAGACTTTGCGCAACGATCGTTTGATGCTTTGAAAAAATCATTAGTCTCTACCCCGCTTTTGAGTGCACCGGATTATGGCAGAGACTTCCTTTTATATCTCGCAGCAGCAGAATCAACCATTGGTATGGTTCTAGTTCATGAGGATGATGCTCTCACCGAGCACATGATTTATTATTTGAGCTGAGGCTTAATAGGCCCTGAACTTCGCTATTCCCCGATAGAGAAATTAGCCTTGGCAACTGTTCATGCTGTGCAGCGGCTCCGTCATTACATCTTACTACGCAAAACTTTTGTCTTAGCGGCAGTCAATCCATTCCAATTTGTCCTCAATAGGCGAGTGATTGGGGGCAAATATAACAGATGGATAGTCATTTTGCAAGAATTCGATCTCGAATTCTTGTCAGCTAAGTCTAAGAAATCCATGGTTTTTGCAGAGTTAATTTCTGAGCTGCCTTGTGGAGAGGACACGATTTATGAGGAAAGTTTCCCCGACGAACATTTATTCCTCATCTCTTCACTCGACCCTTGGTATGGAGATATCATTGTATATCTCCAGACTTCGAAGTTTCCCTCTACTTTTTCCAAGGATGAACGTCGCAAATTACGTCACTTGGCTAAGAACTATGTTATCATTGGTGATACCTTATACCGACGAGGGGTTGATTCAATCCTTCGGCGCTGTTTGACCTTGGAAGAAGCAGAGTCTATGCTTAATGATTGCCACAATGGAGCTTGTGGTGGTCATCTATCAAGGCTTGCTACAGCCCAGCCCAGCTTACGTGGTGGCTATTTTTGGCCTTCACTTTTTAAAGACTGTGTGGAAGCGGTAAAACGTTGCCACCCTTGTCAAATCTTTACTCGAAAGATGCGTGCTCATCCAACTCCTCTTTTTCCCGTTGTCATGGTTGGTCCTTTTAGTAAGTGGGGTATTGATTTTACAACTTGTAATCCACCTTCAGCAGCGAATCACAAGTATATTATTGTGGCAGTAGACTACTTTACGAAGTGGGCTGAAGCCATGCCCACTTATAAAAACGATAGTGACACAACAGCTTTGTTTCTCTTCAATTAGGTTATCTCAAGGTTCGGTGTCCCGAGAGAGATTGTCACTGATCATGGCAGTCACTTTCAGAATCAACTTATGTCAGAATTGGCCTCTAAATTAGGTTTCCGTCAAGAGCATTCGTCTCCTTATTATCCTCAGGCCAATGGACAGGTTGAGGCAGTCAATAAAACTCTTAAGATGATACTCCAACGGACAATCGATAAAAATTGGTCCAATTGGAATGTGATGTTGTATTCGGCTCTTTGGGCATACCGGACCTCCGTAAAGACTGCTACTGGTTTTACTACTTTTCAGTTAGTTTACGGGATGGAATCTATATTTCCGATCGAATGTGAAATTCCGTCTCTCAAATTAGCTGTAGAGCTCCTCCTAGAGACTTCAGGTCTCGAAGAGTGCCTTCTTCACTTGGAACATCTCGATGAGCAGCGTCAAGATGCCACCACGATGAATGAAGCCCATAAGAAAAGGGTAAAAATGCAGTATGATAAATCTGTCCGTCCTTGAGTCTTTTCTGAAGGCGACCTTGTCTTGGTCTACGATCAAGATAAAGACGCCTTGGGGGCAGGCAAGTTTAAACCCATGTGGTACGGTCCTTTCATTATTAAACGAGTGTTAGAAAAAGGGTCGTATGAGTTAGTCGACTTTGAAGGAAACAAGCTGGCAGAGCCCCGAAACGGGCTCTACCTAAAGAAGTACTTTGCTTAAGTAGAAATTAGGCAATGGCTTCTTTGTATATTATGTATATTTGTACATACATTATCGAGAGCTTCGTGATGTCAACACTTTTTGGTCTGCTGTTGCAGGTGTTGATGGATGACTTGGTCTATTTTGGGTTCGCCGATGGTGCTAGTCGGCACACTCGGAATCTCGCTTCCGCAGCTTGGGTACTTTATTATCCAACTGGTCAATTGATGGTATCAAGAGGTGTATGCATTGGTCCTGCTTCAAATAACATGGCTGAGTATACTGCCGTTATTAATTTACTATCGAGGCATCTCTTATGGATCGGACTCGTTAGTAGTGTATCTCGATTTTCTCAATTGATAGTGTCTCAATTAAATAACATTTATCGGGTAAGGGATCCATGTTTATATCGCCAGTATTTAAGAGTGAGGTTGTTGCAAAGATCATTTATTTATATTAATTATTTGCATATTCCAAGATCTCATAATTGGTTAGCTGATTTTATCGCTAATCAAGCATTAGACTGGCACATCAATCATTCATCATAAAATCAAAGCATCAAAAAGTCAACTGTATATATATGTATATATATATATATATCATCACAAAAGTATCTTGAATGTACATATGTAGTCCACAAAAATATACAAAATTGGGACTCAAATGCCCATAATCATATCCGGCATATCTAATGCCCCGGCTCAGGATGAGCGGCCAAGTAGGTCACTATAGCATTGGCCACACACCGAAAAGTGCGAACCCAGTCGCATGGCATCCCAACCACGTGACGCTGCGTATCCTCCGGAAGGTCCTCTATAGCAGCCATCGGTACTCGACGGCTCAGTCTAGTCAAGTGTCGCTGGACGTTGTGTAGAGTCCTCTCTGTCTCAGCAGCCACCTCTTCAGCTCCTCGGCCGCGTCATCTGTGCCGCGGAAGTCCATCTGGCCGCACTGGCCCAATATTTGGATATGATCATCATATCAGTCACTTGAATCTCATCAAAAATATATATTTTTCAAATTGCATCATTATATTTGAAAAATCCAAAAAAAAATCATAAAATCAAAAATTCTTACCGATTTCGCCCCATGCTGCATCTGGCGGTAATTCTAGGTCTGGATTTCCTCGGAAGTCCAGCCCAGAATAGGGGTAGTCGTCGACGGCAATGATCTGCTGATCCCACCAGGTGAAGAAATCATCGTCGAAGGAAGTCCTAGGAACCTCCCCACCCCCCAGACGTTTCATCAGATCAGCCCACCGACCCATACGTGGATCGCGTGGGGTATTGATGGAAACTGCTACCCTGGGTCAGAGTGCGGGAATCCTCTCGAAGAAAAAGGTGCACAAGATAGTCCCATAACCAAAATTTTTGGTTTGTCCCCTCTTGATGGAAGTTAGCTGGCTCTTCATGCTGGCCAGAAGAGGAGTACACCAGTCAAACACTGTGTTGAGACAATCCATTGCCACACTCATATTGAGCCGTGACGCCTGATGCAGTGAGGATGATCCGTTCACTCGTGCCATGGTGAACAGGATGATCCTGAGTGATAAACTCTCCACATGTGCAATGAAGATCTGGCTCCCAACTTTCCTGGGATGCCTCGGGCAATATATCTGTACATAGTCCTCTATAGTGAGGCTACTCCACGTCCTGCCCCGGGACTGTACTACCTCTCCCCTTCGGGAAAGGCCCGTGATAAAGTATATGTCCTCCACTTCCACTCTGAGTGGCATATGATCTATCATGAATTCTTCCTCATCGACATCCCAATAGCTAATGAGCAGTTCAAGCAGTCGCACATTGGCTTTCATGTTCGACAGCTTGAAGAATTTGAGCAAGCCGCATCCTCGTAAAGCATCTAAGGCTTGAGGATCGTTCATAAACTCATTGTCAACCGCTGCATGTTCCTTTTCACACCATGTGATAGTCATCCTGAAAAGAAATTGAGCTTTCATCTGTTAGTTTTTATGTAAATTAGCTCGCGGCGTATACGTGAGTTACTGTATACACAGTCGCGTATAGGGCCTGCGTGTACGCGGGTTTCACATTACCAACCCGCGTATACGCTGCAGCGAAATTTTAGTCAATAATTTAATGGTGAAACATCAATCAAAAATCTTAAAATTAATCACAATGCATTGCAA
>APFE030893498.1:0-11295 GCA_000404065.3 Pinus taeda | reverse complement strand
TTATGGGATATTTAGTAATTTGTATTTTTGTTAATTACTATTTTTTGTTTATTAGTTATTATTTTTTTTTTCTAATATTTCCATTGTCATGAATTATAGTTTTTTTCTCCATATTTTCAATTTAAGATGTTTTATTATTTTTTTTGTTTTTTGTTTTTTGTTTGTTTGTGTAAGCTTGGTAGCTCTTTTTTCTATTGAAAATTTCTGAAAATAAGTATACCTTTAACAAAAATTGCAGGTGGTGTCAACTTGCCCGCAGAAACCAGGTCTGTTGGCCACCTGTCTGCATCGAATGATGTCCAAAATTTAAAGAGTTTTCCTTACCATCCAAGCTACATTGTCAACTTTATCTACTATATAATTCATACTAAAACAATAAATGCTAACCGTCATATAAGCAATATTCTACTTAAAGACCTACTTCATTCATTTGATGAGTCCACCGGGGCTGGGGCTTTTGCGTTGGAACCCGGAATTTCACTTCTCTCAATATCCTGAAGGCTTTGTTCAATATTGTTCACCATGAGGTTGTTGTGGTACAGTTTCATTTGGATAGATTGGATCTCCCTTTGTAGATCCTTCATGGTTGGCTCAGCTGGTCTAGCATCCTCCAGTTCCTCTCTTTTCTTATAGGTTGTCATTGCACAGGCCATGATGTTCTTCATGACCCAGTACTGTTGAATTCTTTGGAGGAACAATGTTTGGCGTCCTCTGGTATTCTTGGGGTCTTTAACCATTGTTTCCCATTCCTTTACCTCGATCTCTTGATTTTCTATGTTGTCGTTTAGCTCTCTCTCCCATTCAGATATTATTTCTTTCACCTCCGGTAGTGTTCTTACGATGTATGCATTGATCAGGTTTTGCATACTCTCCTTTCCGGTTTTCCTTCCTTTTTTACTCGGTCCTATGTTGGAAGTCACTTCCAATCCTTTCATCTTTTTTTCGGCCTTGCCCATTCCTATGTTTCCTCTCTTGCCTGATTGGTTACCTTCCTTTGCCATCCTAACCTCCTGCCAACTTACTTCCTCCTTTTCTGAACAACGCACCTATTCCTGGGCTGGAGCACGGGTTGAGTTCTGAGACTCCAAAATTATCTACACTCTGCTTCTTATATTACCTATAACAGAAACTAGGGAAATATCCTTGTAAGCCAACATCAATTTAAACAGAGTAAACACAAGCTTCCCCCCTCCCAAGTGGGGCTTCTCTGGCACAAGGTTTTCCAATCACTTCTAGCCCGAAGAACTATAATAGCCCCCATTAATGCCCAGATTCCCCCCTCCCTCCTCAGATAAATGGAAGCTTCTGACCTCCTCATCATTCTGGTGGTTTCCCATTGAAATTTGAAGAACACAGTTACCCACTTCCCACGAGGATTCTCTGCTTCTCTTCCCAACTGTAATGGTTGCCCTCCCCTATGTTTTGCCGCCCTAACGATGAGCGGATGCTTCTCAAAATGGATAATTGTAATTGCAACCCTACCCTCGGTCCCGACAGAAGGGCTGGACAAGGGTTTTATTAGTGCTATATCCATACCCCGATTGCTACCCCAATTATTGCCTTTGATCACCGGCCTTTGCCCAGGTCTAGGTTCAACTCAAGGTGGAGAATAAGTAGCCTTACCACCAAATCAAAGAAGGGACTAACCCTCTGCACTTAACTAGGACTCCTTCCTTCCTAAGCCACATACTCCACCATAACAGTTCGATAGGTTTGTTTCTACTGCCATTGTGGAAACCCCAAAGGATGTCCCAGTGGGCCATAATACCTTAGGACCTATCTACCCTAAGACCAATACCAGTGTTCCCGAACCCCCTTCTCTAAGTGGCATGCTAAATGAACTCACTCCAAGGCAATAGGCTAGAACCATAAGAGAAACATAGGGTCTCTATAATGGCCATTGATCCGAATTGGATCCTTGAAAATTATGAGAGTTCTATGACTATTTCAAATTATGTCAGACTCCAAAATCTTGTGAACAACGAGCTATCAAGAAGGACCTGTGGACAGTGGCAGTTGCAACCAACACGGAACAACGAGGACCATCGATCAAAGCGTGCTGACCGTTGGCCCATGGAGACTGCGTATTGGTGCAAACTGGAAAATAGGGAGTCCAGATCAAAAAACAGAGGCTATTTCTGATATGCGATTAGCACAAATCATGTATCGCAGGATAAAAACCATAGAGAAGGAAAAGCCCCAGCACCTGGTCATGTGAAAAATAGGGAAAATCGTGCGGAAATTCCCAATCATCAGAAGGCAGGCCTCGCGCCCAAAACTAGCGGGATATCGCAAGCACTTTAAGTGCTAAGTGGGTTTGGCAGGGGACCGCGCGATGCCATACACTGAATGACGCATGTCTGGCGGATGAGAGAGAAAACCGCTCTCATCATAGGGTAACGATCGAGCAACTCACTCGTGCGGTAAAAGCGATGACCGTAGGATCTGGAGGGCCCAAATCAACGGCGGAGATTGCACCCGATGGGAGACTGGATTTGATAGAAGAATAAGCTGAGGCAAATGGCATTTGGGGTCCCACATGACCGATGAGCTGGCGGATGAATCATTTCACAGAATAACCAAAATAATGACCGTTTGAGGAAAAGCTAGCACCCAGGTCATAAGGAGACAAGTGGCCACCTCTCTCTGAAACATTACACAGTGGCAATGACACAGAAGCAGGGAATTCCAGCGGAAAGAGGTAGGTGATCCAAAGAGCTGGAAGAGGAAGTGAACAATCATGGGATAGATTGGCTTTAAGCCACAAACAGACAAAGAACAGAGGGGGAGACAGAATAGAAAGTGAAGCAAGAAGCAGAGAACAGAGAAGTCGAGTTGATCTGCAGAGCTAAGGCAACATTGAGCAGACAGAACCAAGAAGGCTTGAGAGGTTCAAGCAATCCCTGTGAGGATATCAGTTGGGAACTGAGTACCAGATTGGACTCATCCCATTAAGACTAGTTGAGGTCGAGACTTGGTAAGGGGGAGTTTGTGCACTCTAGTGGCTTGGGGAATCCAAGTACCACCCTACTAAGCATCATCTATTATAGGAGACTCAAATTGAGCTCCTGATTGTAAAAAATCTGCTTAAAGACACAATAAAAAAAGGCCACCACTGAAAGTTGGACCAGGAGACGTAGCCCAGAAGGATTGGGTGAACTCCTTATTAAATTGTTGTGTTTTTGTATTTACTTGCTTTGTTTCTCTTACTGATTTCCAATGCCTATGTATTTTGCAATCTTATTGATCCGTTGCTTAAAATAACATAGGCATATCCTAGCACATGAGTCTGTAATACATACATTAATTAACTGAGATCATTCATAAGTGATTTTTAGATCAAGTGGTATCGGAGCTATAGGTTGTTAAGGTTAGAAAATCTTGTGCTAGATTTAGCTATTGAATGCTAACTAGATCAAAGCTCAAATTAGGAGAAGTAGAGTTGGTCGAAACTAATCCTGAACTTGGAAGAGTCTATCCTCAGAAGACAATGTCGGAGGAAGGTTCTGTGGGGCCAGACCCTCAATTTATAGATAGTTTCTTGGCCCTAAGGTCCATGGTAGAGGAAATGTATAAGGATTTTAGAAAACATAAAGATGAAGATTCATCAGGCTCCAAACAAGATAAAGGAGAAGAAGAGTCTCTGCTCCATGACCACTCAAAAGGCAAAGGGAAAGAAGAAAACTTTCTCACACCTCCTAATAGCCCTGAACATAAAAAAAGACATCTTTGATTAAACTAGATGTTAGATTTGATTTACCAATATATGATCGAGAGTTGAATGTAGAAAAGATAGACAATTGGATCAGACAAATTGATGTTTATTGCAGAGTGTAGAATATCGATTCAGACAAGAGAAAGATTCAACTGGCCAGCATATGCCTTGGAGGCACTACCTTGGTTTCGTGGGAAGGAAGGACCCAAGCTGACATGAAGATACATGGTAAGGCTCTTTCTGTCTGGAGTGAATTTGTTTCAAATTAAAAAGCAGTTCTATCCACTGGCCTACATGCAGCAAGCCATGATGACTTGGAAAACTCTTCGACAATTGAAAGGGCAAAGTGTACAAGGTTACACCCAAGAATTTAGGAAGAGAGCTTTGATTCTAGGAATATCATTAGACTCACTTGAGACTCTGTTGAAGTACATCGGTGGTCTACATAGCTACATGAGGCACACTATCCTCATGTTTAATTCCACTAGTATAGATGAGGTATCTGTTTAAGCTACGCATCTAGAAGCTACAGGAAAGAATGGAAACCCTGAAGTTGGGGGATCATCCCAACCCACTGCAAGCAAGAATAAGGAGAAAAGACAACAAAAATTGAAATCAAGGAAGGCTAACACTGCAAAGAAAAGCAAGTCTTCATGCACTCACTGTAAGAAGGATGGGCATGATGATGAGCATTGTTGGATTCTGCATTCGGAGCTGAGACCTAAGAAGTTCGAGGGCAAGAAGAAGAAGATTGCTACAACTATTCAGAAAGATTTGGGGTCGGACTTAGGAGATGAAACAACCATTGTAGCCACAGGTATAAAAGGTAAGAATTCTGAAGCATCTACTAGTAATTCTGCACAATCTACTGTTGATGAAGAAAACGAGAGAAAAAGACATGAGCTTTTCCATATTTGAGTTATTTCCAAACATCAAAAGATTGATACTTTATTTGATAGTGGCTCACAAGTAAATTTATTTTTTGAAGCAATTGTAAAGAAGTTGGGATTACTAAATACACCTCACAAGAAACCATACCCATTAGGATGGTTAAGTGATAAAGCACAACTAGAAGTGACTAGACAGTGCAAACTCAAGTTTTCTTTTGGGTCAGCATTTGTAGATGAGGTTGAGTTAGACATAATTCCTTTGGATATATGTGTAATTGTTTTAGGAAGTCCTTACTTGTATGACATAAAAGCTATTTTTTATAGAGCTAAGAACAAGTATCTACTCATTAAATATGGAATCAAATACTTTGTAAGAGCTCATAAGCTCAAGAATAATTATACTCTCATAAACTCAGGGCAGATGAAACGAATGATAAATTCATGCAAACAATTTTTACTGATGGTTGTAAAGGAAAAGAAACCTGATAAAACCAATGTATTTGAGGGTTGTGATGCTAAACAGCAAGCTGATTTAGAAAAATTTGTTTCAGAGTATGATAACTTGTTTCAAGAACCTAAAGGTCTACCACCCAACAAGGAAATAGTGCATGATATTAATTTGCAGCAATATGCTCCATTGCCTAACATTGGAATGTATAGGTTGTCCACTTTAGAGAATGGAGAAATCAAGAAGCAGGTGCAGGAGTTGCTCGAGAAGGGGTTCATCAGACCTAGCACATCACCATGTGGATCTCCAATTGTTTTGGTGAGAAAGAAAGATGGTTCATGGAGAATGTGCATTGATTACCAAGCACTGAATAAGATAACAATAAAAAATCGTTATCCCCTTCCTCGCATAGATGATCTATTAGATCAATTGAAAGAATTTGTTTATTTTTCCAAGTTAGACTTGCATAGTGGAGATCATTAGGTTAGAGTTGCAGAACAAGATGCATGGAACACTACTTTCAAAACAAAACAGGGATTGTATGAGTGGCTGGTTATGCCTTTTGGCTTAACTAATGCTCTTGCTACTTTCATGAGAATAATGAATGATGTACTCAGACCTTTTCTTGATGATTTTGTTATTGTATATCTGGATGACATTATGATATTTAGCAAAACATGGGAAAAACATTTAAAGCATGTTAAGTAGACACTAGATGTTTTGAAAAGAGATAAACTTTATGTTAAACTCTCAAAATGTGAATTTGGCGAAACATCTTTGAATTATTTGGCACATATAGTAGGGGGTGGTGAATTGAAGATAGATCCCTATAAGGTGGCAGTCATTGTAAACTGGCCTAAACCCAAATCAGCTAAAGAAGTTAGGAGCTTCTTAGGAGCAGCACAATATTGGACAAAGTTCATTTCTAACTTTTCCTTAATTTCAACACCCTTACATGCTTTAACAGGATTGAATAAGGTGTTTCAGTGGGGAGGCAAACAACAGAAAGCTTTCGACACCTTGAAAGAAAAGATTAGTACAACACAAGTACTAGCACTGCCAGATCTTCAAAGACTGTTTGAGATCCAAACAAATGCCAATGACTATGCCATGGGAGTAGTGTTGATACAACATGGTAAACCCATATGTTATCATTCTTAGACATTTAATTTTGCAATAGTTAACAATCCCACATATGATAAAGAATTGTATGCATTAGTACAGAGTGTGAAAAAGTGGAAAAATTATTTAATGGGCAAAGAAACAATTATACATACTAATCATCAACCACTTCAATATCTACACTCCCAAACTAAGTTGCAGCAATCAAGACACTATAGATGGATGGGTTTTCTACAGCAGTTTCATTTAGTCATCAGATATAAAAAGGGCAAATACACAAATAAAGTTCAAATAATGGTTATCTAGACCCATATAAATGCATCTACATACTAATCATAATCGTATTGCATGAGAGCCCTACATTGAAAAATGCTCAAGATATAGACCTTTAAAGATGTATATGCAACTTTAAGTCAAGGAAAATGAGGTAAGAAGAATTGGATTATCATATTAAGGACCGACTCTTTTTTTTTTTTTATATTCATTGGGGTTTTTGGGGGAAGCTATGCATTCCACAAACTGGAAAGAGTAAAGATAATTCGAGAAGCACACACTTCTCTAATATTAGGTCACTTTGGGGTAAGTAAAATAGTTGCACAGCTGCAAAGATTTTTTTATTGGCCAGAAATGAACGAGATAGTTTCTAGATATGTAAGAGGGTGTACTGTGTGTACTAAAAGCAAGCCCAACAATAGAAAACTCAGCTTGTACACTCCATTGCCAGGTCCTTCTCATCCTTGGGAAAGTGTTTCCATGGACTTTGTTGGAGGACTGTCTAAATCTAGGAAAGTTCATGATTATCTGTATGTTGTTGTGGATAGATTCAACAAAATGTGTATTTTGATACCTTGTAATAAGCAGATTACATCTGAACAAACTGCAAAACTGTTCTTTCAACATGTATGGGTTCATTTTGGATTACCCACTTCCATTATATCTGATCGAGACACCCATTTGTGGGAAAGTTTTGGTCAAGTTTATGGGAACAGATGGACACCAAACTGAAGAAAAGCACAGCTTTCCATCCACAAACCGATGGCCAGACAGAAGTAGTCAATAGGACAGTGATCTAGTTACTTAGGGGATATTGCAGTAAGCATCCTAAGCTTTGGGATGAACATTTGCGTTATGTGCAGCATGCTTACAACCGAGCCAAACATTCTTCCACACATAGATCTCCTTTTGAGACCTGTTTTGGTTTCACGCCAAGGTCTCCCTTGGATTTTGTCTTTGGTAAGGACACAATAGTTGAGGGACACAATGATGTGGATAAGGCAACTAGTTTCATTGAAAAACTCCAAGAGATCCATCAGGCAGTACAGGAACAGCTGGAAAAGAGCCAAGCCAAATACAAGGCAAGGCATGATAAGCATCGGATGGACCATAGTTTCCAAGTTGGTGATCAGGTCTGGCTGTATATTAGCAAGGACAAGATGTAAGGTGAAGGTAAAAAGTTGAAACCAATAAGGTATGGACTTTTCAGGATCCTTGAGAAAATTGGTGAGAATTTTTTTCACCTTGATTTGCCAGCTTATATGCACATCTACTCAATCGTCAATGTAGACAACTTGAGACTATTTGAACCTTCATTATTTGAAGATCCTGAAGAACAGAGTAAATTGCCTTCTATTGATGACTTGCTACCTGAATATCTTAATGAATTGTAGGAAGACACAGTTCTGGATAGGAAAGTGGGAACGATGCGCAGGGGAGATGTTGAGTACCTCAAAATTGGGCTCAGGGGTTCAAATTTGAGCAGTGCAAAATGGATAGAGACTGGACAGGTGAGAAAGTTGTATCCTCACTTAGTTGATACTTGAAAACCAACTTTTGGTGGTCCAAAAGATTTTTTCAGTGGGAAGGCTGTGATTTGAATTGGATCCTTGAAAATTATCAGAGTTCTATGATTGTTTCAAATTATGTCAGAATCCAAAATATTGTGAACAATGAAC
Source organism: Pinus taeda (assembly GCA_000404065.3). Classification (NCBI taxonomy): domain Eukaryota; kingdom Viridiplantae; phylum Streptophyta; class Pinopsida; order Pinales; family Pinaceae; genus Pinus; species Pinus taeda. The sequence continues at coordinate 3,168 of APFE030893498.1, read as the reverse complement.
TATCAGGAAGGACCTCTAGATAGTGGCAGTTGCATCCAGCACGGAAGAACGAGGACGCTCGGTCAAAGTGCGCTGACCGTTGGCCCATGGAGATCGACAGTGGCGCAAACTAGCAAATAAGCAGCCCAGATCAGGAGACAGAGGCCGTTATTGCGTATCGCAGGATAAAAACCTTAGAGAAGGAAAAGCCCCAGCACCTAGTCATTTAAAAAATAGGGAAAACTATGCGGAAATACCCAAATTGTTAGAAGGCGGGTCTCGCGCCCAAAACTGGCAGGGTATCACAAGAACTTTAAGCGGTAAGCGGGTTTGGTAGGGGACCGCACAATGCCATACACTGAATGATGCATGTCTAGCTGATGATAGAGAAAACCACTCTCATCACAGGGTAATGGTCGAGCAACTCACCCGTGCGACAAAAGCAATGACCGTAGGATCTGGAGGCCCTAGATCAACGACAGAGATTGCACCTGATGGGAGACAGGATTTGACGGAAGAATAGGCTAAGGAATATGACATTTGGGGTCCAACATGACCGATGAGCTAGCAGATGAATCATTTCATGGAATAACCAAAATAACGACCGTTCAAGGAAAAGTTGGCACCTAGTTCGTAAGGAGACAAGTTGCCACCTCTCTGTGAAACATTACATAGTGGCGATGACACAAAAGTAGGGAATTCCAACGGACAGAGGTAGGTGATCCGAAGAGTCAGAAGAGGAAGCGAAAAGTCATGGGAAAGATTGGCTTTAAGCCATGAATAGACAAAGAACAGAGGGGGAGATAGAATAGATAGTGAAGCAAGAAGCAGAGAATAGAGAAGTTGAGTTGACCTGCAGAGCTAAGGTAGCATTGAGTAGATAGAATCGAGAAGGCTTGAGAGGTTCAAGCAATCCATGTGAGGATATCAGTCAGGAACTGAGTACCATATTGGACTCATCCCATTAAGACCAGTTGAGGTAAAGACTTGGTAAGGGGGAGTCTGTGCACTCTAGTGGCTTGGGGAATCCAAGTACCACCCTACTAAGCATCATCTGTTACAGGAGACTCAAATTGAGCTCCTCATTGTAAAAAATTTGCTTAAAGACACAATAAAAAAAAGGCCACCACTGAAAGTTGGACCAGGAGATGTAGCCCAGGAGGATTTGGTGAACTCCTTATTAAATTGTTGTATTTTTGTATTTGCTTGCCATGTTTCTCTTACTGTTTTCCAATTCTTGTGTATTTCGCAATCTTATCGAGTCGTTTCTTAAAATAACATAGGCATATCCCAGCGCATGAGTCTGTAATACCCACATTAATTAACTAAGATCATTCATAAGTGATTTTCAGATCATCTGCTTCCAGGGGTATCATTTCCATTAACCAACATTCCTCTTCTAAAAACATATTTTCCAGATAGTCAAGAGTGGGAGCTGAGAGAACATACCAGTTCTTACAAACGAAAATGGTTGCAGCTTAATCTCCTCCAGCCCGCCACTTCCACCACCTTTAGCAACATGACCTGACTTATCGCTCTGCATGCAAATTCCTCCCAGCCAAATTGTCTTACCTTTTTGTTTTCCTAGCCATCTGCCCCGCCTACCACCTGAAGGACTCTCCATGTGCCTTCGTCCTCCTTCTGTTGCCCATTCCCTCGTTTGATTTTCTCGAGATGGGGTTTCTCTAACATCTCCATTATTTCCCTTCATTACTCCTCTCTTACCACTAGCTGCTCCTGCTGTGAGCTTGCTCCGTTCACATTGCCACTTGCCAACTACCATTTCCTGCCTTCTACGACACTTGACATCTAGCCTCCTTCTCTCCCCTTGGCCCTCTTTCACATCTATCTCTGCCATGTACTGCCTGCTGCCCCACTGCCCTCTACCTGTTCTCATGGCCTCATGTCATCCTCTTCTCCCTCTTTCCTCTGAGCCAGCTGGGTGATTGATCTCCCCTTGGTCCCCCATGTCCTATGTCCCACCTCTCCTTCCTTTACTACATCATAACTTTCACACCCCAATCAAGGGTTTTCTCCCTTCTTCTTGCCAATTCTTAGGATTTCCTCTAAACTTCTCATTCCTTCCATTTGGCTTAACTACTCTCCCCTTATATCAAGGTTGTTGCCTCCCTGGTCGCACCCCCAGTTGGTTAGGTTTTCTATTGTGACGTTACCTCGATCCATAGACATGCGTCGAAACAATGTAATATATCCTTCGAATTAGGTTTCCTATTTCTTGGACTAGCTGTGCCGTCCTCCAACATTGGCTTATCTTCTCCCATGTAGTTCCTTGTTGTAGTTTTTTCACCATTTCTATTACTAGCTTCGAGTCTCCCTCCACCTCAAGTCTCTGAAATCTTTCCTTCTTTGCAATTTCCAACCCCTGCTTCAGCACATAGAGCTCAGCTTCATTATTACTCGCAGTGCCACAATCCATAGAAAATAGATGAATGGTATTTCCTTTGTCATCTCTGAACAATCCTCCAGATCCTGTTGCCCCCAAGTTCCCTTTCACAGCTCCGTCAAAGTTGAGTTTAATGAAGTCTTTATGAGGCTGCACAAAAATGATTGGAGACTGGCAGGGAGGGGATTTTTGTTTCCACGAGTTAGGATTCAGCATGCTGGGTCTTAGGCTTAGTACTACCATTATTCGACCTTCTTGAGGATTGGTTTCCCAGTCCTCTGTGTACCAGTTCTCAGCTAGGATTGTTTCTCTTATATTCTGGACTATCATTCCCCATAATTCTTTTGTTGTTCTATTTTCCCCTTTGAAGATTCTTTTGTTTATTTCCTTCCAAACCGCCGAGAGTAGGAATCATAATGATATTTGCCAAGTGCGGTTCAGAATGGGGTTTTGGTATGGCTTCCTTCATTTTTCCATTGTTTCTGTCATGCTTGTTTTATCCCTGTCACTAAAACTGAAGAGTTGTTCATGGTTTTGCTAGAGGATTTTGATGTAGCTGCAGGCATTTGTTAGATGTTCCATTGACTCTGAGTGTCCTCCACAGGTGCTACAGCTATGAAATCGATCAATTTCGGAGTATATTATCATGTGGAAGAACTTATCTGCTGAAGATTCCACATGGGAGGATGGAAATTTTATACAGAAGCATCCAGAACTACTCAAGCGTTGAGGAAAACACTTTTTTGAAGGAGAGGGGCATGTTAGGTCCCTATAATACTAGTGAT
>APFE030893493.1:0-10255 GCA_000404065.3 Pinus taeda | reverse complement strand
AAGGTTGGAATAAGGTGTTAGGGTACCTAAGGTCTACCGTGAATCACCAGGAGAGAGAAAGATGATTAGGTTTGCTCAAGGAGAGAGGAAGAAGTTCTATGGAAAAATACAGGAAACTAGGGCAGAATTGAGGTGAGATTTGGGAGACCTATAGGGCATGGATCATATGGAGGGTATGATGGTTGATAAGATGGTCTAATTTTGGAAGAGATGTGTTGCATAGAAACTAAGAGTTAACCAAAGAAATCAAGCAACAAGTGAAATGAATGCATCTAGGAAAAATAGAGTTTTGTATAAAAATGGTCTAAAGTATGATCTATGAAAGGAAATGCTGAGAAATTTTGTAGGAAAGGAAAGCATGAAAGAAGACTATTGTGAATCAGGAAGTGAGCATGATGAAGAAGATCTAAAGCAAAGAAAAACTAGACTATTAACCTACTAAAAAGTTTCAAACACTAGAAGTCTTATGAATGAGGAAAATCTATGTTTTTGGGGCAGCAAGAGAGTCTTTGCCTCAAATCATGGTCCTAGAGGGAGGAAGAGAGGCCAAGGCATTGTTTCTAGCCTTTTTAATCTTCTCTTTATCTCTGCTTAACCTGCTACAGAAAGAACGAATGGAAGCAAACTACCAAATCATCAAAAACAACCTATTGTTAACCATAAGAGAAATACATCTAATAGCAAACTAATCTACAAACTAAAACAAAACATAAAAATACAAGTAAAGAGGAGCTTGGCTGCTTGTATTGGCCCCTAAACCAAGAGCTTCATCCCTTTGAGGTAACTCAGTGCTGGCTCAAAAAGGATTCCATCTTTATTTTCGAAACAATAACAAGATTACATGAAACTGTCACAATCAAAAGCTCAAAATTTGAGTAGAGTTTACATAAGCAAAAATTCCAACCCTAGTGAGGCCCAAGGCCTCTCTACTTATAAAAATTAAGCTACCAATATCTTACTTAAAATAAGGGAGGATTGGCTCCCAAAACTCGAGATAATCATCAATCATCCTCCACTTGCTTCGCTGCCTTCTAGTGCATGATTCACCTGCTTGTACTCCGAGCTAAATGAAGGGGAATTAGAAGTGAGGAGTAAAAAATGAGGGAGATTACCTCCTATAAGTCCTCTCCTCTATCCACTTCAATTTATTTCTTCCATTTTTCCACTAGATCCTTGACTTTCACCTTGAAATCGATCAATAATCTGCATTAAATACATGTTAGACCACATGGAACAATAACTAATTCAACTCACTCTATAAGCATAAATATAACCAGAAAATCATATAATAAGCTAAGAGAATGGTTGATTTGTCTAGGTTAGGAGGTAAAATGGGCCCATATAATTACCTGTTTATGAGGTTCATCATGTTGTTCAATCAATTGAGTGACAAACGTTCAATTGTTTGAACAATGAAAAACAAAAAAAGAAAATGTGTTGTTCAATTAATTGAATGACAAACATTCAATTGTTTGAACAATGAAAAAAAGAAAAAGAAAAATGTGTTGTTCAATCAATTGTATGGAAAACGTTCAATTGTTGGAACAACGAAATACAAAAAAAAAGAAAAATGTGTTGTTCAATAAATTGAACGGAAAACGTTCAATTGTTTAAACAATGAATTACAAAAAAGAAACAATGTGTAGTTCAATCAATTGAACAAAAAATGTTCAATTGCTTCAACAACGAAATACAACACAAGAAAAATGTGTTTTTCAATCAATTGAATGACAAATGTTCAATTTCTTCAACAACGAAATACAACACAAGAAAAATGTGTTTTTCAATCAATTGAACGACAAATGTTCAATTGTTCATAAAGCAACAAAACAAATAAGAGGAAAATGAAACTTCCTAAAAAACTTCATATTTACATGGTGATGCCTACAAAGGTATGTACATTATTTACAATTTCTTAAGCAATTTCATTTTTTTTAAAAAAAATTTGCTGGGTTATCATTCCCTATAGCTAGAATTTGCATGGAGGGTTCCTCGTGTACCTGCTCACAAAAATAATCCTTGGTAAGTGGTTGATAATAGAGGCGAACTCGATGCCCGTTTACTTTAAAGGAATGGCCAGATCCATCTATGGTAGTCAAGGTAAGAGTACCATTATTATGTACTTCTTGAATCTCATAAGGGCTTACCCATCTTGTTTGCAACTTTCCCAAGAAGTCCTGGAATCTGGAATTGTACAAAAGTGCTCAATCCCCTTTTTGAAACATTTTCTTCTTGATAAGGTTGTCATGCCATTTTTCCCTTTGCTGCTGTATTATTGCAGTTCATTGCAAATCAAGCAATCGAGCCTCATCTAGTTTGTTAATCTGCTGAAGACACTTGGTTTAGGCTTCTATTAAATCTAGACCCACTTCCTGGGCCATCCTTAGAGTCTTTATTTCGAATTCGATTGGAAAAATTGGTTCTTTACCGAACACAAGCTGGTAGGGAGAGTATCCAGTAGTATTCCTCCAAGTTGTATGATAGGCCCACAAGGCCTCTGACAGTCTAGTATCCCAATCTCACTGGTTTGTTGAGACTGTCTTGGTCAAAATCGCTTCTATAACCCTATTGGTGCTTTTGACCTGCCCATTTGCCTACAAGTGATACACAAAAATGATCCTTTGCGTGATATGATGGTTTCTGAGAGCGACAATAATCTTATGCCCTGTGAATTGCTTTCCCCCATCTGTGAACACTTCCCGTGGTAATCCATACCGCACAAATAGACCAAAAAGGAATTTAATCACTGCTTCCTTTGTGGATCTTGGTAAATCTACTATTTCCACTCATTTTTCACATAATCCATGGCCACTAGTATGTAGGCCTTCTGATTGGATGGTTGATGGAATGGACCTACGAAGTCCAATGCCCAACACTTGAAGGGTTCTATGACTAATTGTGGCTATAGAGGCATTTCATTAGATTGGCCAGGCAGACCCATCCTTTGGCAATTGTAGCAGGCCTCGACATATTTTTTAGCATCCTTAAAAATAGTGGGCCAATAATAACCCATTTCTAATACCTTATGTCATATCCTTCGGTATGAGAAATGTTCCCAATAGGGTTCATCATGGAAATCCTTCAGAATGTCATGGATTTCATCCTCACGGATACATCTACGTATGCACATGTCAGCCCCTGTATGAAAAAGATATCCGCCTATCCAAGAGAATCGGGTGCTGCACTGAACAATCAGTTTTCTTTCTCTTGTCGTTAAATGTTTAGGTAGCTTCCCTACTACCGGATAATTTGCCACATATGTGTACCACGATGTCTTAACTGCCACAACAAATAGGTGTTCATCCATAAATTGGTCATCTACCACCAGTGGATCATTAACCTTCGGGATTTGAGATAGAAAATTAGCAACTGGAGTTTCCTTCCCTGGACGATATTTAATAGTAATTTCAATCTCCTGCAAAAGCAATAGCCATTGTGTTACTCAACCATTTGTGATTAGTTTATTAGCTAGATACCGAATGGCAGAGTGATCAATGTACAAAAATACTTGGTAATCGGTTATATAGTGTCTATATTTGTTTATTGCATAAACAACAACTAAAAATTCTTTTCCTGTCACTGTATAATTGAGTTCTGCAGGAGTGAGATTTTTTCTAATATAATATATAGCATAAGGTTTCTTGTCCTCCTCCTGGCCAAGGACAACACCTATATCTACATTTGATGCGTCCATGGAGATGTGGAAAGGCAGATCCCAGTTTGGTCCACATAATACTTGTGTTGTTGAGACTATTTTCTTTAAACCTGCAAAACCTATGTCACACTTGTCAGACCAATGGAAATCAACATTTTTAATTAGAGCATATAAAGGTGCCACAATCTCTGAAAAATTCTTGATAAACCTGCGGCGATAACCTGCATATCCCAGGAAACTACGTACCTCTGTTTGAGTGCAAGGGGTAGGCAGTGAAAAAATTACCTGTATTTTCGCTGGATTTACCTATATTCCCACTGCAGATATGTAATGTCCCAAGATCATGCCCTTAGTCATCATCATGTGACACTTGACATTGCTTAAACATACCTTGGTAGAAATGCATCGTTCTAAGACCTTTTTCTAGAGTTTGCAATGCTTGATCAAAATCATCCCCATATGGAGTAAAGTCATCCATATATACCTCCAGCCCTTCATTTATTATATCAGTAAAGATGCTTATTATATCTCTCTAAAATGTGGTTGGGGCATTGCACAAGCCAAATGGTAATACCCTGCATGCGAATGTGCCCTAGGGACAGGTGAAGGTTGTTTTGTCCTGGTCTTCAAGGGAAATATGAATTTGATTATAACCATTGAATCCATCTAAAAAGGAGAAGAACTGCTTCCCTTCCAACGTATCGAGGACCTGATCAATGAATGGGAGGGGGAAGTGATCATCTGTGTTGCCTTGTTTAGCTCTTGATAGTCTACAAAAATCACCACTTCCCATTTTTCTTAGGGATGCCCACCAATGGAGAGACCCATTTATGGTCTGAGATAGGATAAATAAAGTTTACATCTAGTAGCTTCTGCAATTCCTCTTTCACGATATCCTTGAGGTGTGGGTTCAACCTCCATTGAGGCTGTTGTATGGGTCAAGCATCCTTCTCTATATAAATGTGGTGTGTACATAGTTGTGGGTCTGTCCATTTCATATCAGGATAATCCCAGGAAAAAGCCCCTTTAGTTTTCTATAATACTCGGATAAGCTTTTGTTGCTATTCACTACCCAGATCAACATTGATATTTAGAACTTTGTCTGGCTCGATCTCAACTGGTTTGCTTTTATGAACAAAAATTGTTTCAATATGTTGGTCTTCTGTATCCTTTACGGGATCCTCCATGTCTTCGTTATCAAGGATTTATTTTAACATCTGACACTGTACATTACTCATATTAGCTGGATGATAAATTGTTGATAACGTCATCTTCATTCTGATCTTTAAATTCCAATGCTTCTGCTACTGTGAGTGGTGAATGGATGCTCTCTTCTAGGTACGTTGGTGGCTACTTACATATTTTTACAATGGGAAAACTTGGTCTGGAAGGAGGATATAACACCATATTTTTTACGGCATCCCCCTTTGTAATAGTCATGCTGCCTTCTCGGAAGCCAATATATGCATCCGTTGTTGCCAACCAAGGTCGACCCAGAATTAAAGGATGCCCTTTCAACCTATTCCTTGGGTTTATAACCAGGAAATCTAGTGGATATTCCCATGAGTCAACAAAAACTATGATATCTTGTAAAGTCCCTTCTGGTCTTATCACTAATCGATCATCAAGTTCTAATAAAGTGGTGGTTGGTTCCAAGGCTATAATACCAAGTGCTTGACAAGTTTTTGTTGTTAATATGTTAATGGTGGCTCCTAAATCAACTAGTGTATTTGGAAAAGAGCGGCCATATATCTGAATTGTTACTATGGGGTTTCCACGATACTCGTACTTTGTTGGAGTTTACTCTCCCAAGAGTAAATCGGATAAAGTTCCTACAACATGGATAGTGGGTGAGGTTTTTACCTTCCTCACAAGTTTCCTTACACACAATTCTTTGATTGTTTTGGCATAGATGGGAATTCCTTGAATGGCCTGGAGGAGAGGGATCTTAATACACAAACTTTTCAGTTCCCCTACAAGATCGAAATCAGGGTAGGTGATCGATTTAGGTATTATTAGCCTTTTGGGGAATGAAGGAGAAGTGACTATAAGTTTTTCAGGGTCATCATGCTAATCTGTTTCTTCCCTTTGCTTTGGTTCAGTATTATTTACAAGTGGTGGAACATGTACAGGTGATGGAATATGTACAGGTGGTGTTACATTTTCAATTGAAGGCTGGTCCCCATTTTCCTCAGGGGTGATGACACGTCCTGATCTCAATCTGAGCTCATTACATTCTTTTGGCTCAATCTCATACTCTGGGTTTTCAATAATCTGTACCAACTGGACTGGTCTGTTATTAGGATGTGGGTTCAGCTGAGCTGGTAATTATGGCCATAAAAGAGATTGAGAATTCTGTTGTAATGTATAAGGAGCTGATAGTGCAGGTTGAGGCTAAGGGCCTATCCCCATAGGTACATTAGATATCCCTAGAGGTTGCTGCCAATTTCTAGAACAATTCGGATTTTGAGAGGTAGAAGCAGGCCACTAGGATTGATAAGGATTGCCTTGCCAAAAAAGAGTAAAAGTAGAATTCAGCCAGCCATTTCTTGGAAAATATTGTGCTGGCCAGGATTTCATATGGAATGGCGGGCTCTACGAATTTGGGTAGGGTGATTGGCCTTGCTAGGTCGCCCCAAGGTTCTGCTATTGATTAAACTGTGAGGAAGGAAATAATTGGGGTGCGTTTTGTGACAGACCTGTAGGTTTAGCTTGCCATTGTCGAAGCTGGTTCATCAGATATACTGGTTCTATTTCTTCTTCTAATTCTTTGAATACTACTTTCAGCCTGGGTAATGATGGAAATTTTTCAGTGTCGTGATCTTTAGTGCAGATGGCGCAAGTATGAACCATGTCTAACAAGCATTCCCATTAGTTGTTCTTCTTTCGACAACGTGGGCAGAAGATGGTGGTGAGCACCAGTATTGCAGCAATAATGCTACAACTCCTGGGCTACCTACTTTACTCTTATCAACCTGGTAGTTTGTAACAAACTTGGAAGCGACGGTGTTGTATGCACAAGTACTAGCTCTTACTATAGGCTGTCACTTGGTTAGCTGGCACAAGATCACTAGGAGCTCAAGCCAGCTTCTGTGGATTCTAGAAGAAGCTCTATATGTGATGAAAGAAAGGAAAGCTTACTCTACAGAGGTTACTCTACTTTTATGTGAAATTGTCATGCATGTAATTTATTTGTTTGTGAATGTGGCAACTATTAGGTGGCGATGGCGGGAAGTTTCAAGACTTGACAGGATGTAGGAATGTGTGGATGGGTCCTAGGAGGTCTCAGGTGGCCTTCTGGAGGCTTTTCCTGCAATCAGACTTCAAAAGGAAGCCTACAGGAAAATCTATAGTAGGTTGCAGGGGATCTACAAGAGGTCTTCAGGAGGATGCTGAGAGCAGTTTTAAAGGTTTTGAAGGTGTGAGAATGGGTGGAAAGGGTAACTGAAGTCTGGGATGATGTTTTAGGGTGCCTATGGTTCACCAAAGATTGCTAGGAGAGGGAAAGGATGGTTGGGAGAGACGAAGAAATCCTATGGAAAAATGCAGAAATTTAAGGCAGATTTGAGGTGAACTTTGGGTGACTTGTAGGGCATAGATCAGGGAGAGAATGTGATGGCTGATAGGCTGACTTACTGTGAGAAGAGATTTGCTACAAAAGAAATTAAAAGTCAAACAATGAGCTCAAGCAAGCAAGGAGACTAAGTACATAAAAAAATAATAATTTTGCATCAAGCTAATCTAAATTATGAGCTATGGAAAGAAATGCTGAAAAATGCTATAATGAGAGAAAGAATGGAAGGAAACTTATTGCGAAGGTAGAAATGAGCATGGTGAAAGAGATCTAAAGCAAATCATTAACCTTCTAACAAACTACAACATTACAAATCCTATGGAGAAGGAAAGTTTGTGTTTTTGTGGTAGCAAGAGGGTCTTGGCCTCAGTTCATGGTCCCAAGGGAAGGAAAGCAGGCCAAGGCTCTGTTGACAGCCTTTTTTATCTTCATCCTATCACTGTTCAATCTGATATAGAAAACTCAAATGGAAACAACATTCTAAATCACCAAAAGCAACCTATTCTTAACCAAGAAAGAAATTTATCTAACAACAACTAATCCATAAACAGAAACAAAGAATATAAATACAAACAAGAGGAGCTTGGCTGCTTGGATTGGGCCCTAACCCAAGAGCTTCAACCCTCTGAGGTAACTCAGTGCTAGCTCAAAAACGATCTCGTCTTTATTCTCAAAATAATAATAGGATTACATGAAACTGTCAACAAAAGTAAGCTCAAAGTTGAGTAGAGCAAAGTTGCAACAAAAATTTGACCAACTCCCTAGTGAGGCCTTAGGCCTCTCTACTTATACAAATGAAGCTTCCAACATGTTCCTCAAAATCAGGGAGGCTTGACTCCCAAAAACCGAGATAAACATAAGTTATCCTCCAGTTGCTCGGCTGCCTCCTAGTGCATTGATTTGGTTGTTTGTGCTCCGAGTTGTATGAAGGAGAATTCGAAGTGGGGAGTAATAAATGAGGGGGATCCCCTCCTATAAATCCTCTCCTTTGTCAGGGAGTAATAAATGAGGGGGATTCCCTCCTATAAATCCTCTCCTTTGTCCACTTTGAATTATTTCTACCAATTGTCCATTAAATCTTTGACTTTGTCTTCAAAATTCAACAAAAATCTGCATTAAACACATATTAGACTCCATTGTTATGTGTAGAGCATGATTGTTCAGAGGTCTTTGTTTCAACCGGATGTATACCCTAGGAAGTTTGTACACCCCTCCACGCGGGGGGGGGTGTGGGGTGGACTTATCCCCCCCGCGGGGGTCCCATCCCCCCTGGCTGGGGCTCCAGGGCAGTGCCCCTTAAGCTAAAAACAGATGTAAAATTGCCTTGTAAAAATATAGTAATTTATAGTCAATCTGGGCCGTTCATTAGGTGGATGATCTGATAGTAGAACTTATGTTTAGTTTAGGGTTTTTTTCCCTAGAAGGCAACCCCTCTCTTTGTATGAGGGAATTGTATTGAGTCTGCGTGATATATGTGTATTCTCCGAGCGAGAAGCGGATAGGTGAGACTGCGAGAGAAAACAAAGGATATTACAACGGATCTATTGTAGGTTGTGTCTCTTCATTTTACTGGATAATAGAAAGGAAGGACTGGCTGTTCAGGGTGGACATAGCCCAAACTAGTTGAACCACGTATATCTGTGTCTCTCTTGTTTTATGCATTTTCTGTGTTTATATTTCTGCAATATTTTATGTGTTCCATTTCTCTGTAATATATAATTTCTTAACAACTGGTATCAGAGTCGAAGGTCTATTTGGCTGATAAACTTGCAGGAAAGAAGGTTTCCTCGTTCGAATGGGAGCAATGGCAGAAGATGGTAAGTTTAGGGTTGAGAAATTTAATGGCCAAAACTTCTCACTGTGGAAGATGCAGATGGAAGATTATCTGTATCAGAAAGATCTATACCTACCATTGGGCGGAAAAGCAAAGATGCTGATGGGTATGACAGATGAAGAATGGAACCTTCTTGATAGAAAGGCACTCAGAACAATACGGTTGTGGCTCGCAGCGTCATTCACATTCAACATTTTGAAGGAAACAACGACAGAGGGTTTGATTAAGGCATTGGAGAAACTATATGAAAAATCCTCAACCTCAAACAGGGTATTTCTTATGAAACAATTATTTAATATGAAGATGTTGGAAGGTGGATCTATTGTAGACCATTTAAATGATTTTAATACTATTACAAGTCAGTTATGTTCTGTAGGGGTAAACTTTGATGATGAGATTAGAGCTCTGTTATTCTTGTGCTCATTACTAGAAAGTTGGAATGGTTTAGTAATGGCCATTAGTAACTTTGTCTCTAGATCTAGTACTTTAAAGTTTGATGATGTTGTTAGTGCTATCCTTAACGAGGAAATGCGACGGAAAAGCTCCAGCGAGACATCGGGAAATGATTTGAGTGTAGAGTCTAGGGGAAGGAAAATGGGGAAAGAAATGACACCTAAAGAAAGACTATAGATCTCGGAAGGGAAAAGAAGGAGATGCATAGCAAGAAAACAATCATGAAGCAAATGTGACAGGTGAGGTGTTACAAGATGCTTTGATTCTTTCTTTTGAAAATATTACTAATTCTTAGGTGGTAGATTCAGGGGTCTCATTCCATGCCACACCTAATAAGAAATACTTTCATAACTATGTTCAAGGAGATTTTGGACAAGTTCGTTTGGGTGATGATAAACCCTGTAACATTGTTGGAATGGGTAAGGTTCTTGTAAAATAGCACAATGGAAACCAATGGATACTAAAGGAGGTAAGGCATGTTCTATATCTAAAGAAAAATCTAATTTCAATAGGGTAGTTAGGCGGTGAAGGTTGTGTGACAACTTTCACAGATAAAGCTTGGAAGGTCACCAAAGGAGCCCTAGTAATAGAAAAAGGCGAAAAGGTTGTTACATTGTATTTATGCAATGGTATTTCTAACTCTGTTAATGCTTTAACTTCTAAAGGAGCAGATGCAGCATTATGGCATCATAGGCTTGGACACATGAGTGAAAAAGGAATGAAGATTCTTCACTCAAGG
>APFE030893483.1:11792-34552 GCA_000404065.3 Pinus taeda | reverse complement strand
GGGATGGACCTATCAGAAGCCCAAAAGCATAGAATGGAGCAGTTGAATGAACTAGATGAGATCAGACAAGAAGAAATCCTAAGAACTGATGTAGTTCAACATCAAAGAGCTAAGTGGCATGACAGATATATCAAAGAGAAAAAGTTTCAAGAGGGAGATTTGGCATTACTATTTGATTCCAAGTTTAAAGACTTCAAAGGAAAATTTCACACTCATTGGCTTGGGCCATATGAGATCGACAAAGTCTTTAGCAATGGAGCAGTAAGAATCAAGACCATTGATAAATTTCAAACTCCTCTTATTGTGAATGGCCACAGATTAAAGATTTATCATAAGCCACTCTCAAAAGAGGAATTTGTCAAAATGTTTCAAGAGAATTCTGCAATAAGGCTGGTGAAGAAGAATCCTTCTTCTCCACCAGCCTAGCCTTTGTTCTTTTCTGTTAAAAAAAAAAAAAAATTGGTATAAGCTTGAAAACCAATCACTGGTTGGCAGTCTTATACAAAAAATGTAGAGTGAAAATCAGGGACACCTGACACTCTATATTTTCCAAAAAAAAAAATCTCTCTTTCTTTCCCATTTCCACTTCACTTCATTTCCATCCCACTCCATTTCATTTCCATTTCACTCCACTCACTTAATCTCACTCCATTTCATCCATTTCATTCCATCTCATCAATAAAAGTCTTTTTCATGACCATTTCCATTCAGATAATTATTGTCTAACTATCTCTATTCATCTAAGTGGTTGTTGTGCCAAGTTTCCACAGCTGGAATCAGTTTCCGCAGCCAGAAGAAATTTCCACAGCCACCACTCTGTTTTTCAAATTTACAGTCAAGATGCTAGTGCAATAATCATGAAAATGCAGGCATGACTAAGAATATGCTATGAAGACATGTACATGGAGCATCTACAGACATCAATAAGGAGCAATTGATTAAAGGCTAATGGACAACAAAAGACAAAAATTCCAAGGTATGGGCAAAAATTTCTTTCAAATAGCAATTAAAGGCACAATTTTGCATAGTTATTAAACCCTACAGCTCACTATGTGCAATGATTATTACAATAGCTCCATTACCATTCCACGACCTTACTCCATGAACCATGCATTTACTCCCTAAATGGTCTCATGATTATTTTTCGGGTTTAACTCGTAGATGACTGCACTTCCACACTCCACTTGTACTCATGAGATGTGACCTATTTAAATACGGCTCCTCTCCACCGTACTTTGTGAAGCCATTTCATCAAGGTGTAACATCTCTCACGCAGTCGTTCAGTTCAAAAATTCTGACTCCACTTCACTACCCTACCATTGTGTTAAAGCTGCACCTCGTTCGCATACGTCTCCATTTCATTTTGTGAACTCATCTCGGCTGCTCATCCTCTGTTTCCGCTTACAATTCATGAACACTCCTGTTACCCATATCCATCTTCCATTTTCAGCCATTGTTCTTCCATAAACCTTGCAACATAGCCGTCTTACCTCTGTTAAACCCTCACATGCAGTTGAATTCCAGATTGAATTTTAAACAGAGGAAAAGATGGGACGATTACTGAGGGCAGAGCCGAAAGGGCCTAAGTTCTTAGAAGGATACCCTCAGGCGAAAGAATTGTTGAAGAAGGCTAAATGGCTCCGCTTCATTTAAAATTTTAAGGGCCACAATAAGGAAGTAACGAAAGCCTTTGCAAGGTCTTTCAATGACCAGGTGGTGGAGATTGGAGACCTGAAGTTCACGGTCACTGAAGCTTCAATTGCAGCTGCTACAGACTTGCCCCAGGAAGGTGAGCGTTGGTTTAAAAATAAAAGTTTGGACGAGCAGGCATGGAGAATTATATTACGTAACCCAGGTATGGACGTTACTGTATTCACAAGAGGAATTCCTGTTCATGCATTAAAAGAAGAATGGGCCAGCTTACTGTTAATCATTCAAAAGTTTATCACTTGTGAAGGCCGATTTGGGGCGATGTACATGTATCACACTAGGCTATTGATGAACTTCTTAGAGAAACAAAATCTTAATCTGCCCGATTTCTTATTGTTGAGTTTGAAAAAGATGAGCACCACAGTCCAAAAGAACATAAGGGACATAGAACCTCATTTATATCATCATGGACTCGTGAGGATTCTAGTTGAAGATCAATTGAAGAAAAACAAAGATACTTGGGAACGGTTTCTAGTGAGAAACTACTTTCAAGAGCCATCTGAGGCACCTGAAAGCAATACACCAAAGGCACCAAGAAGGAGTAGGAGAAAAGGAAAAAGTGCCATAATCCAAGACTCTCCTATTGGTAAAACTAAAGAAATTGGTCAAAAAGAGGAGGAAAGAACTAAGGATAGAAAACAGAGAAAATTGAAGGGAAAAAGGAACTTAGAATATGTTTACCAATCACCAGAGCCATCTGTAGAGGAAGACTATCAAGTGTTATCTGAGAGACTAGTGCATCTTCGAAAGCAAGCTGCCACAGCCAAGAAGGAAGAAAAAGGAAAATAAATTATGGAAGAAGAAAGTACTAGCCCATAGTACTTAAGAAGAAGCAGCAAACTCAAAGGGAAGTGGAGGAAAACACAAGTAAAAGGAGCCCACTTCATCGACTTGGGTGGGGAAACACCTAAGAAACCTCCAGCTGGCCATAGTCCACCTCATCCTCTGCCAAATATTGAAGCCAGCCCTCCAGATGTTGATGTAAGCCCTTCTCGGCCAGAACTAGAAGACAATCCTCCTACTCAACAAGACTTTGAAGCCAGCCCAAGAAAAACACCTGAAATAGATCCAAAACAACAAGAGGTATATGATTACCTCAAATCTTTAGAGAAGATAGCTGCAAGCCCGAGCACATCATCCACTTTGCCTCACATAACACAAGATGCACAAGTTCAATCTTTGAAACAAGAAGTGTTTGAATTGGAGGTTTTAAACAGGCACATTAAACAAGAAAATGAGGCATTAAAGGAGCAAAGCAAAGTGGACAAAATCATTCATGATAATACTATGTTACATATGGGACTATGGCAGAAAAAGAACAAGAAACTAAAGAAGAAGTGCAGAAAGTTGAGCAGGGAATTAATCAATCTCAAGTTCAGATGTTTGATAAGGAAACCCAGGATGGTGGTAGCACCAAGAAAGAAGAGAAGAGGACTAGATGAACTAGCAGAGGCTTCAAAATACATAGACTAAAGGGAGAATACTAAAATTTTGGTTGCATGAGGACATGCAACACCCTCACAGTGGGGGTATGTTGAGTCCCAAACTTACATCTTCCCTATATACCTTTTTAGCCTTTTTCTCCAGTTACCTGAACCTCCAAGCTATCAAATCATTGCATATTAGTTTAAAAAGAGCATATAAATGGTTTCCTAACTATGTCTTGTGACTACTGTTTGATTTATATTTTTGCTCAATCAGTTGCGGAATCTTGTCACTTTCCACAGCCAGAATCAGTTTCCGCGGTCTTTTTGTTGAAGTCTATGTTACAGGTGTCTACTGGAGAATCCGGCCACATGGGCAAGCTACAAATGATGTGGACATGGAACGTGTCCCCTTGGTTCACCCAAATCACTCACAGAAGCCCGTGGTCAAAGCCAGTCAAACGGTGGTCAACACTAAGAGTTTTGCGGTGGCAGGACTCTGTTTTTCATCACAAGGAGGATTGTGTGGCAAGATCCTAAATCTCAGGAGGTGTGCTAACACCTGGGGACTGCCCGTGAACCGAATCTAACAGCCACCCTCCATGGATTTATTTCTCATGGCTATCATACTACTAGATTTCTGAATATGGTCATTTACGTGTCTGTCTACCAGCGCAGATCTTAGGAATTAGTTATGTATTTCCTGCTATAAATAAAGCATCCTCGTATGCATATAGGCTAGCTTTTTTATATGTAATCTTGAATGTTTTTACGAGCCATCGTGCCGTGACTTAGTCCTTATATTATGACTGTATTTCAATATATGAGAAGACACTGCTTTTAAGTTCAAATCCGTGATTGATTTCTGATTGGTTGAGGTTGTAGAGGGCCCCTGTACACCAAGGTTCTGTAGTTACTGTATAGTTTCATGTTTTCTTCATTTACGCTCTTAATGCCATAGATGTTTGTTGTATATATTACATTGCTCATGGTATTCATGTTGTTTGTTGTCCATAGTTTCTTTTATGCTTTCTAATGACTCTCAACTGATCAGTGTTTTCATTTCAAGTTCTAATAGATATCCCAGGCAAGTGCACATAGCTTTTTGATGACTAATGACATGATGGAATTATCTTGTCCTTCTGCTGATTTTTTTTCTTAGTTCTAATTCCAGCACTGTTTATTTCCTTCAGTTTTGCTTTGTTCATTTACTTTTCTGCAAGATAGATATTAGACTATTCATGTCATTTTCAGTTGCCTCCTATAGCTAGAGCGAGTCGAATGGTGAGGGATTGAGTGTGAATGTATAGTTTGATACTAGTTTATTTGCTTTTGCAAGTTAGTGATTAGATTACTCATATCATTTTCGGTTACCTCCTATAGCCAGAGTGAGTCGAATGGTGAGGGATTGAAGGATGAATGTGTAGTTTAATCTTAGTTTGATCTTATGCAATTTAGATATCAGATTACTCAATTTGTTTATGATTACCTCCTATAGCCAGAGCGAGTCGAATGGTGATGGGTCAGAATATGAGTTGATTTGATACGGTTTAGTTTACTTTGCTTACAGTTTTTGAATTGCTTTGAGTTCAGTTTTTTTCTTTTTTTACAGCAGCAAGGATACTGGGTTTCATAGTCACTAGTTCACTGTTTGTTTTAATTAGAATTTAGGTACATCTTTATTTTCTCTCAGTAATTGATTTCATCATTGCAAGTTTGAAAACCTTTTGAACACTTTGAAGTTTGGAAATTATTTTAAAGGTCACCATTGCCTTGAACACTTTTATCCATACTTGATTCTTAGAATTACCATCTCACATTAGGAAATCAACAAGAAGATAAATCCAAAAACAAATCAAAGATCAAAAACGACAAAGAAATAAGAAAATGATCATCTTGCATATATAGTGCACTTCACTTCAGCATTTTACGACTCCCGGATTGACAATTTATATAGCAATTTAGGACACACTAAATTGATCAAACATTTTGGCGTCGTTGCTGGGGAAGTGAAATTAGGTAGCCAATTTCTTAAAAAAAAAAACAAGAATATTTCAAGGAAGGTAAAAATTGATGATTTCTCAAAGTATGCTCTCCTCTTGCACCTAGTGTGACTTGGAGGATCAGAAAAGAGAGTTATTGATTCAGTAATTTCTTGAGTATGCTCTCTTCTTGCACCTAGATTGATCTGGAAGACCAGAAAGAGAATTATTAACCCGACTTGAAGAAAATAAAAATGACATGCATAGAGCAAGAGATTCTAGGGGAAGGTTTATAGCTAGGGCCAAGAGTTCGATTTTTACAAGTCCATCTACTCCAAGGTATAGACAAGATACACCTCCATCATCTCCAACTCACACTCCTAGCCTCAGGATCCCTGGAATTCAAGAGGCAGTAGTTGAATTAGGAGACTCTCCCACACTATCCACCGAATCTGAGTTAGGGAAAGACCCTTTCTTTACTTCTACAGGAAAACACATTGTAATCGAGGAAGTAGAATCACCTGAAGAAGAAGAGGGAGAAATTCCTCCTCATTCGCCATTAGTAGAAAAACCAGAGGACTTTGAAATCTCTGAGGAAGCTATCATGACAGAGGAAGTAGTAAATGGATTTGGAGGAGGTAGAGGTAGAGGTAGAGGAGGAGGAAACAATGGAGGAGGTAGAGGTAACAAAGGGGGAAACAGGGATGGAGATAACTCATTTGGATTTCCTATAGTTGATGAGGAATATCGAACAACAATGAAAAACATCTCACCATCTGTCCTTCCAAAATTTTATGGGTTGCGAAGTGAGGACCCTGAAACATTTCTATTTGAGTTTGAAGTCGTGTGCCGAACTTATGATTATATGGAAGACGCTCAAAAACTCAAGTTGTTTCCTTCAACATTGAAGGGAGTTGCTCTAAAATGGTTCATGGGATTAGTCACTCAATCTATTAGAACTTGGAATGATATGAAACAAACATTTTTGGATAGATACCTGGACTATTGTATGCCCACCAATCATAAGGATGAGGTATTCAAAATGGTACAAAAAGAAGATGAAAACTTGGAGGATTTACTTGAAAGATTTCAATACAACCTGAAAAGAGCAAAAATGAATAACATAGATGAGGAAACCTTGAAAGCCCTTCTATTAAAAGCCATTAGAGATGAATGGATAGATATTTTGAATATGATGGGGAAAGGAGATATATCTCAACTTCCACTTCATGATATAGCAGAGCTATGTGTCCATCTCTTAAGGGGAAAATCTAAAACTGGAAAAGGGCCTAGAGATCCTTCTCTCATTAGAGCAAACAAATCTGCAACTGGATCATTAAGTAGGGTTGAGATTGGAAACATGCTTGATGAGTTCAAAACGGATATTCTAGGGAGTCTTAGCGAGCAACTAGACACCCTTAAGATACAAAACAAGCATAAAGTAGAAGTTGAAGCTTTGGCCATCTTTTGTCCAAAATGTAGGAAGAAACATGCTCTAAGGGAATGCCCCTTGGATGAAAAAGCTGTAGAAACATGCGCGATTTGTTCAGAAATCCATGAGACCAAGGATTGTCCTTCAATTCCTGGGTTCAAAGCTGTCTTTCAAGAAGACCCAAATTCAATTGAGTCTCTCTGTTTTGTTTCAAGGAGACCTTGGCAGGGGCAACAAAATCAAGGGTTTAGCAACCCCACGAGCTTTCAACCCCCACCAAATTGGAATCCTTGGCAACAACCTTGGTCCCAACCTCAAAATCCATTTCAATCATGGGTACAAGGTATGCAAAATCCTTATGGGAGATTTGCTCAATTTTATCAATATCCTCCATCTTTTCAAAATCAACAAGCTCCACAACTTCTAAATCAAAATCCACAACTTTCATTACCATTTCCACAACAACAACAACCTTCTCAATAGAATCCAAATTCCCAACTCTTGCTTCCATTCCAACAAAAGACAAATCAATTACCTTCCCAGCCATTACCAAATCCAAATAATAAAAACCCTCAAAATGCTTACATGGTAGAAGGATAACAATTTCCTACCTATATGATTGTTCCTCTCAATGATGTACAACTCAGATCTGGTAGATTTTTAGACAAGCCTTCTATAGATGCTCAAAAGCAAAGCATTTCTGAGGAAGAATCTCCTAAAGCCAATAAAGGTTCTGAAGCATCTCTTCAAAACCCAAGCACTCAAGAAGAAAAAGAAAATGAGTCAACCCCCACAGCTCCTATAGTTGAGCAACCTGCATCTTCATCCACACCTCCTTTTCCTGAAAGATTACAAATTGATAAAGGAGTGGAAAAACAAATCTTGTTTCCTGACTATGATTTTCTAGATGAATTAAAGAATGTCTGTATCAAGATTCCCTTGTTACAAGCCATTAAAGAAATTCCTATTATAGCAAAAACAATAAAGGAGTTGAGTCTCAAAAGACCAGGAAGGAAACCAAGAGATACAAGAAGAATCCACCTGGTAGGAAAAATTGCAGATATCATGGTGGGAAAAGTTACCATGCAGAAGTATGTAGATCCCAGTAGTCCAATTGACAAAACACATATCAATGGGGTAGAAATTCCAAATACTTTGTTTGATTTAGGGGCTGCTATCAACATTATGAGTAGACAGACTATGGAACAGCTAAAAATTCCTAATCTTCTTTTTACACCTACTTTACTGCAACTTGCAGATCGATCAATTATTAAACCAGATGGTGTATTAGAAGACATTTCGGTCTCCTTATATTCTTGGCAGTATCCAGTGGATTTCATGATTTTAACTCCCAAGAGTAATCTAGGAGGGCATCCACTCATTTTAGGAAGACCTTGGCTAGCCACAGCTGATGCTTTTATCAGTTGTAGATCAGGGGATATGTATATTTCTAATGGTAATTCGACAAATAAATTCAATCTGTATCCTCTAGCAAAAACAATTACATAAATAGGAGATAATGAATGGGTCGATGATGAGGACACTATACAACCTGTCTGTACCATTTCTGAAATCAGTGAAGATAGTCAAATTCTGAACACATTAGAAAACTTTGAAATCCCTTCAGAATATGACCACACACAATTTCAGTTAAATTCTGAGATTGAGTATCTATCATCTAGACAAATGTCTCTTTACTCTATGGAAGAGTTTGGTAGTTCCACCACTGAAATTTTTCCAAGTAAAACATTGAATATCAACAAAAACTTGGAAAGATGACAACAGGAGAAGCTAACCAAAATCTTGCAAAAAAATTCTACTGCATTTGCATGGGAGTATACTGACATGAAAGGTATTGATCCTAAGACCTGTATTCATCACATCTACATTGAGGAAAACAGTAGACCAATCAGACAACCTCAGAGAAGGATGAATCTTATAGGGAATTGAATAAAGCAACCTTAAAGGATCACTTTCCTTTACCCTTTATCGATCAGGTATTAGATACTCTAGCAGGAAAAAGGTACTTTTCATTTCTGGATGGTTTTAGTGGCTATAATCAGATCCAGGCAGCACCTGAAGATAAAGATAAGACCACATTCACCTGTACATGGGGAAATTTTGCTTACCGAGTGCTTCCTTTTGGATTATGTAATGCACCAGCAACATTTCAAAGGGCAGTACTAGGAATATTTTCTAATCTAATCCATGATTGTGTAGAGGTCTACATGGATGATTTTACAGTTTATGGTGATTCATTTGAAGAGGCATTAGAAAATTTGGAAAAGGTCCTTATCAAATGTAAAGAAACAAATCTTTCGTTGAGTCATGAAAAATGCTTTATGATGTTTACTGAAGGAATTGTTTTAGGACATCATATTTGAGGAGATGGAATTAAAGTTGATAAATCAAAAGTTGAAGTCATCTCCAAGTTGCCTATTCCAACTTGTCAAAAAGATGTTAGAAGTTTTCTGGGATTTACTGGGTATTATAGAAGATTTATAGATAACTTCACCAAAACAACATCTCCACTCTTCAAATTGCTTACAAAAGACTGTGAATTCAAATGGGGTCCTGATTGTCAATCAATATTTGAAACTTTGAAAACAAGAATATCTGAAGCACCCATTTTGAGAGGGCCAAACTGGAAACTTTCTTTCCATATTTCTAGAGATGCTTCAGATATAGCTCTAGGAGCTATGTTGGGTCAAAAGGATTTAGTTCCTTATGCCATTTACTATACCAGTAAAAATTTGACTCCCACTGAGTTGAACTATACTGTGACTGAAAAAGAGTTTTTAGCTATTGTTCATGCAATCAATAAGTTTAGACATTATATAACAGGCTATGAAACTTTTGTCCATACTGATCATTCTGCAATTAGATATCTAATGAACAAACCTATTACTAATGGTAGAGTTACAAGATGGCTCTTAATTTTACATGAATTCAACATTACTGTGTTGGTTAGACCAGGAAAACAAAATACAGTAGCTGATTTCTTGTCTAGGATCCAAAATACTAAAGAAGATTCTCCTATAGAGGATAAGTTTCCAAATGAATATTTGTTTGCAGTAACTACTAAGAATCCTTGCTATGCAGATATTGCTAACTATTTGGTTATAGGGAAACTACCTCCACATCTATTTCCTGGTGAAAAAAGAAAAATTATTTAGGAGAGTTCAAAATATTCATGGATTTCTAATGAATTGTTTAAAACAGGGCCAGATTGTGTGATCAGAAGATGTGTTCGGGAAGATGAAATGCCTGACATCCTCAATGCATGTCATGATCATCCATGCGGTGGACACTTTGCTGACAAAAGGATGGCCTATAAAATCCTTTCTTTAGGATATTATTGGCCTTCCCTTTTCAAGGATACAAAATAATATGTCAAAAGGTGTGATAACTGCCAAAGAGTAGGGAAACCGACTCTTCCAAATGAAATGCCATTACAACCTCAGGTACTCATTGAACCCTTTGAAAAATGGTCTTTAGATTTCATTGGACCCATTAATCCACCATCTAAGAAAAAGAAGTATATGTTGGTATGCACTGATTATGTCACTAAATGGGTAGAAGCCAAAGCATTACTTTCTGCTACTGAAAATTCAGTTATTAACTTTCTTTATGAGGATATTTTTACTCACTTTGGTGTCCCAAGAGAAATTGTGACAGATCAGGGAAGTCAATTTACATCCTAACATGATGGAGAAGCTGATGGAAGAATACAAGATCAAGCACAGGAAATCTACTCCTTACCATCCACAAGCAAATGGCCAAGTGGAGTCTACAAACAAAGTCATTGAAAGTATCATCACCAAGAATGTTCATCTACATAGAAGAGATTGGGATGAAAGGCTTCCTGAAGCCTTATTGGCCTATAGAACTACATGGAGGAATACAACAGGATATTCTCCTTATGAACTTGTTTATGGGCAAGAAGTCATGCTCCCCATTGAATTTCAAGTTAAAACTTTCAAGATGGCAGT
The DNA here is from genome assembly GCA_000404065.3 of Pinus taeda. Lineage (NCBI taxonomy): Eukaryota > Viridiplantae > Streptophyta > Pinopsida > Pinales > Pinaceae > Pinus > Pinus taeda. Next base: position 24,012 of record APFE030893483.1, on the reverse strand, counting down.
TTAGTTGGGGATGGACTTATCAGAATCTCAAAAGCACAGAATGGAGCAGTTGAATGAACTAGATGAAATTAGACAAGAAGCAATTCTAAGAACTGATCTAGTTCAACATCAAAGAGCTAAGTGGCATGACAGATATATCAAAGAGAAAAAGTTTCAAGAGGGAGATTGGGCACTATTATTTGATTCCAAGTTTAAAGACTTCAAAGGAAAATTTCAGACTCATTGGCTTGGGCGATATGAGATCGACAAAGTCTTTAACAATGGAGCGGTAAGAATCAAGACCATTGATTAATTTCAAACTCCTCTTATTGTGAATGGCCATAGATTAAAGATTTATCATAAGCCACTCTCAAAAGAAGAATTTGTCAGAATGTTTCAAGAAAATTCTACAATAAGGTTGGTGAAGAAGAATACTTCTTCCCCACCAACCTAGCATTTGTTCCTTTCTGTTAAAAAAAAAAAAAAAAGAAAAAAAGAAATAATAAATTTGTATAAGCCTGAAAACCAATCTCTGATTGGCAGTCTTATACAGAAAATGTAGAGTGAAAATCAGGGACACCTGACACTATATTTTCCAAAAAAAAAAAATCTTTTCTTTATTATCATTTCCATTTTTCACTCCACTCACTTCATCTCACTTCATTTCATCTTCATTTTCACTCCACTCACTTCATCTCACTACATTTCATTTCCATTTTCACTCCACTCACTTCATTTCACTCCATCTCATCCATTTCATTTCATCAATAGAAGTTTTTTTTCCCCATGATCATTTCCATTCAGATAGTTATTGTCTAACTATCTCTATTTAGCTAAGTGGTTGTTGTGCCAAGTTTCCGCAGCCGGAATCAGTTTCCGCGACCAGAAGCAGTTTCCGCAGCCACCACTCTGTTTTTCGAATTTACAGTCAAGGTGTTAGTGCAATAAAATAAAAATGTAGGTATGACCAAGCATGAAGACATGGATATGGAGCATCTACAAACATCAACAGGGAGCAATTGAGCCAGGGCTACTGGATAACAAAGACAAGGATTATAAAGGTATGGGCAAAAATTTATTTCAAATAGCAATTAAGGGCACAAATTTGCATAGTTATTGAACCATTAAAGCTCACTATGTGCAATGATTATTATGATAGCTCCACTACCATTCCACGACCTTACTCCATAAATCATACATTTACTCCCTACACGGTCTCATGATTATTTTTCGAGTTCAACTCATAGATGAACTACACTCCCACACTCCACTTGTATCCATGAGACGTGACCTATGTGAATACGGCTCCTCTCCACCGTACTTTGTGCAGTCATTCTGTCAAATGTGTAATGTCTCTCATGCCGTTCAATTCAAAATTCCGACGCCATTTCACTTGTGTTAAAGCTGCACTTCACTAGCATATGTCTCCATTTTATCCCGGCTGCTCATCCTCTGTTTCTGCTCACAACTTCTGAACATCCCAATTCCCGTATCCATTTTTCATTTCGGCCATTGTTCTTCCACAAACCTTGCAAACAGAACTGTCTTACCTCTGATAAAACCCTCATACAATACGCAGTTGAATTCTAGAGAAGAATTTTTAACAAAGGAAGATGGGACGGCTACTGAGGGCAGAGCCAGAAGGGTATCCTCAGGCAAAGGAATTGCTGAAGAAAGCCAAATGGCTTTGTTTCATCCAGAAATTCAAAGGCCATAATAAGGAAGTCACGAAAGCCTTTGCAAGGTCTTTCAATGACCAGGTGGTGGAGATTGGAGACCTGAAATTCACGGTTACTGAAGCCTCAATTGCAGCAACTACAGATTTGCCCTAGGAAGGCGACCATTGGTTTAAAAACAAAAGTCTAGACGAGCAAGCATGGAGAGTTATATTGTGTAACCTAGGTATAGACATTACTATATTTACAAGAGGGATTCCTGTTCACTGAAAGAAGAATGGGCAGGCCTACTATTAATCATTCAAATATTTATTACTTGTGAAGGTTGGTTTGGGATGATGTACATGTATCACACTAGGCTCTTGATGAACTTTCTAGAGAAAAAAGCTCTTAATTTTCCCTATTTCTTACTGTTGAGTTTGAAAAATATGAGTACTATAGTCCAAAAGAACGTAGGAGATATAGAGCCTCATTTATATCATCATGGACTCGTGAGGATTCTAGTTGAAGACCAGTTGAAAGGAAACAAAGATACTTGGGAGCGGTTTCTAGTGAGAAACTATTTTCAAGAGCAATCTGAAGCCCCGGGAAGTAGTACACCAAAGCCACCGAGAAAGAGTAGGAGAAAAGGAAAAAGTGCCATAATCCAAGACTCTCCTATTGATAAAACTAAAGAAACTATTCAAAAAGAAAAGGAGGAAAGAATTAAGGACAAAAAGTAGAGAAAGTTGAAGGGAAAGAGGAACTTACAAGATGTTTACCAATCACCAGAACCATCTATAGAGGAAGACTATCAAGTGTTATCTAAGAATACTAGTGCACCTCCAAAAACAAGCTGCCACAGCTAAGAAGGAAGAAAAAGGGCAACAAATTAAGGAAGATGAAAGTACTAGCCCACAGTACTTAAGAAGGAGCAGCAGACTCAAAGGAAAGTGGAGGAGAACACAAGTAAAAGGACCCCACTTCATTGACATGGGTGGGGAAACACCTGAGAAACCTCAAGCGGGCCATAGTCCACCTCATCCTCTGCCTAATATTGAAGCCATCCCTTTAGATGTTGATGTAATCCCTTCTCGACCAGAACTAGAAGATAGTCCTCCTCCTCAACAAGACTTTGAAGCCAGCCCGAGGCAAACACCTGAAATTGATCCAAAACAGCAAGAGTTATATGACTACCTTGAATCTTTAGAGAAAAAAACTACAGGCCTGAGCACACCATCCATTCTGCCTCACATAACACAAGATGCACAGGTTCAAGCTTTGAAACAAGAAGTGTTTGAATTAGAGGTTTTAAACAGGCACATTAAACATGAAAACGAGGCATTAAAAGAGCAAAGCAAAGTGGACAAAATTATTCATGATAATACCATGTTACATATGGGTTTGTGGCAAAAGAAGAACAAGAAACTAAAGAATAAGTGCAAAAAGTTGAACAGGGAATTAATCAATCTCAAGTTCAGATGTTTGATAAGGAAACCCAGGATGGTGGTAGCACCAAGAAAGAAGAGGAGAGGATTGGATGTGTTAGCAGAGGCTTCAGAATACATAGACTAAAGGGAGATGACTAAAATTTTGGTTGCATGAGGACATGCAACACCTTCACAGTGGGGGTATGTTGAGTCCCAAACTTACACCTTCCCTACATCCCATTTTAGCCTTTTTCTCTAGTTACCTGAACCTCTAAGCTATCAAATCATTGCATAATAGTTTAAAATGAGCATATAAATGGTTCCTAACTATGTTTTGTGACTGTTGTTTGGTTTAGATTTTTGTTCAATCAGCTGCAGAATCTGTCAATTTCCGCAGCCAGAATCAGTTTCCGCAGCCTTTTTGTTAAACTATATGCTACAGGTGTCTATTGAAGAACTTAGCCACATGGGCAAGCTATAAAGGACGTGGACATGGAACGTGTCCCCTTGGTTCAGCCAAATCATCCACAGAAGCCCGCGGTCAAGGTCGGTCAAACGGTGGTCAACATAAGGAGTTAAGCGGTGGCACGAATCTGTTTTCAGCACGAGGAGGATTGCGTGGCAAGGTCCTGAGTTTTATGAGGTGTATTAACACCTAGGGACTGCTCATCGAGCGAATCCAACAAACCATCTCTTGGATTTACTGCCCACGACTACCATGCTGCTATAATTCCGGTTATGGTCTTTTACGTGCTTAGCTATCAGCGCAGACCGTGTTAGTTAGTTATGTATTTTCTACTATAAATAACGCATCGTCATATGCGTATAGGCTAGTAGTTGCTATGTGTAAAACTTGGCTATTGTACGAGCCTTTGAGCCGAGACTTAGTTCTATTTTATAACTGCATTGCAATATATGAGAAGGCACTGATTTTGCGTTCAATTTCGTGATTGGTTCTGATTGATCGAGGGTGCAGAGGGCCCCTGTACACCAAGGTCCTGTAGTTGATGTATAGTTTTATGTTTTTCTTCATTTTATGCTCTTGATACCATAGATAATTGTTGTATATATTAACTTGCTCATGGTATTCATGTTGTTGTTGTTCATAAGTTCTTTTATGCTTTTAATTGATTGTCAACTGATCAGTGTTTGCATTTTAGGTTCTAATCGGAAGCTCGGGCAGTGCATATAATTTTTGATGACTAATGACATGATGGGATTATCTTGTCCTACTGCTGATTTGTTTTATTGGTTTTAATTCCAGCATTGCTTATTTCTTAGTTTTGCTTTGTTCATTTACTTTTCTGCAAGATTAGTGATTAGACTATTCATATCATTCTTCAGTTACCGAATGGTGAGGGATTGTAGAGTGAATCTGTAACTTAATCTTAGTTTTATTTCATGCAACTTAGATATCAGATCATTCAATTTGTGTATGACTACTTCCTATAGCCAGAGCGAGTCAAATGGTGAGGGGTCAAAAATGAATTGGTGTGATATGATTAGTTTACTTTGCTTACAGTCTTTAAATTGCTTTGAGTTCAGTATTTTCTTTTCTTTAAAACAGTAGCAAGGATACTGGGTTCCATAGTCATAGTTCACTATTTTGTTAATTAGAATCTAGGCACATCTTGATTTCATCATTGTAAAGTTTGAACACCTTTGGAACTCTTTGAAGTTTGGAAATTATTCATTGAATACATTTGTCCATACTTGATTACTAGAATCACCATCTCACATTAGGGAATCAACAAGAAGATAAATCCAAAAACAAACCAAAAACTAAAAACGATAAAGAAATAAGAAAATGGTTATCTTGCATAGATAGTGCACTTCACTTCAACAGTTTATGACTCCCGGATTGACAATTTATAAAGCAATTTAGAACACACTAAATTGACCAAACAGCTCCCGCAGCTCATCACTAGTGTACAAGCTTCCCATGCACGTGTGTTCAAGAGTATGGATGTTGTGGTGCGTGCACATGCGATCCCATCTATTGGGACTCTCACCCAGGCGAAGACAAAGGCACAGGTCCGAATAGAGCTTGACTCGTACTTCAATGAGTTGATGTGCATCACCACCAATCCAGAGTTTCCCATGAGTGTAGACATCATGCACAAGTATGTTGTTAGTCTAGCCACGTTGAAGACAATGATGCGCATGCTTACAAATGAGTTGGATAGCGGAGCCCAGCAATGTACCCGGATGCTATGGAGGCAAGAGTCAGGTTCTAGAAATATGTCACCTTGGAGCACACAGACACCATCAAGGACTAGCGATCTTAGCATCAGTATGTTACTACTGATGAGCTCGAGGATGTTGAGGAGTTAGACTTCCATGGTTGTCTAAGTCATAGTGATGTCTAGCATGGCTTTCTCAAGTTGTTTTGTCTCACATTGGTACATGTGCATTGTAATGTAACGTCATGTCAAGTGTAAGTCAAGTGTCGATAGTTGGATGTAACATTCATAGAGTGGATGAAGAGTCATGAGGGTAGTTGAATTGTCATAAGGGGAATGTCAAGGGTCACCCCACCCTTTGCTATAAATAGTCCCTCATAACTCATTGTATAGGTTTTTGGTCAGCGAAGCTTCAGATAAGACTATCTTGGAGAGAGCTTGCATAGTATTGTAACGAGCCTTGGCTTCTCCACTATGCAGAGCTAGTATGTCTCTTTGGAGGAATAGGTGGTTGTGGCTGTAACGTTCTGCTATTAGAACTAGTGGTTGGACATGGATGTATTGTATGATTAGAACTTACACTTCTTAATATAACAAGAGCCATCACGTTTCATGCATATGTTGTATTGTATTCTATGTTATCTGGTTTACTCTAAATGATATATCTATTGGTTTTCTTACGCATGCATGTATAGCTATGTTTGTATATATGTATGAATCTTTTTGAAATGTGTTGTTGGTTTAACCATCACTTTGGATTGCTTGCTAATTTTCCTTCCATGTTGTGATGTATCTTTGCTCGTGTGTTCCCTTCTTAACTGCGTTCTATCAAAATTTTCCAAGGGGCGCACTCATCTCAACCCCCATGTGTTAGAACATCTCATTCACCTTCCTTGGCTTGCTGCAGCTGTCACACCCTTGCTACCAACAGAGTTATATTACTTGCCTCTGTGCGAAATTGCAGTCAAGGCATTACCATGCGACCCATTGTTGGGACTCCTACACCAAACGGTCTGAGGTCTAATTGGGACTTCTTACCGGGGAGATCCCATAAGATGTTGGTGGGTCCAGCATCGTCAACATTTATGGCACTAGAATGAGGGCCATATGACAAGCTATGTCCTCTCATCCTGTTTTGAACCTTTGCATATCTATCATGGATTCTTGCACTCTTCTCCCTCCACGATATTTTTCAAATCATGAAGATGTCACCATCACGAGGGATTTCTTTGATCTCTTTTCCACCTACACATATGATGGTGAAGGCAAAGTGGCTTGGCTTGAGTTCTTACATGACTTTCTTTCAATGCTCCATGAGGAGGATGGATGTTCTAACAAACATGCTAGCTTGTTGTTTGCATACGCGCTTCGCGAATCTCCATTTCAGTGGTTGTGAAGCCTACCGGCTAACAACATGCACTCACTTGAGCACTTCTGTGATCTCATTGAAGACACTTTCCATCATTTTGATCTAGACCATATTGACCAAAAATTGTTACAACAACGGAAGGCTCCAAGTGAATCGACTATGGATTTTTGGCAACGCTTCCGTGACTTGCAGTTTCAAGCTCTGAAGAGATAGATTAAATTTTTCTATCTTTGGGACCAGTTCGAGTATTGTGTTCAGAAATTTTCTCATCCCAAGAAGAAGTTTGAAATCAAGCCTCGCTCAACATTCTTCAGTGATGGTGCTACGCAATCACAGATGGAGGCAATTACTATCACAAGTGATTATCCGCCATCCCCTCATCAAATAGTTCCACCACTGCAGAGTGATGTTGAGGATCATCCTCACAAATCTGTTCAGCTGTCACATCCTCCCAACGTCACTTTGCTTAATTTTTATGCAGATTTGGTTGTGATTCCATCAATTTGTCATATGCATTATGTTCCATAACCTCCGTCTTCACACTCGATTGATCCTCTAGATGATAATGTATTGTGTTCTTCCATTTCGGACTCTAAACTTGTTGTGAAAGAGGAACAAGCCACCAATGGAGTTGGTATTCCATAACCAACATGCTCTGTCATTCATGAAGAGTATGTCTAGGATGGTGATTGGGACATGGCATGTGGTTCTGTCCTAATTTGTACAGTCTCTCCGTTAAACAATAAAGTCCTGTGTATTATCATTAAAAGAAAAAGGGGCTTTGTTACAGTTTTAACACGCAGCAGTGAGCACGAAGAGACAGAGGAAGCTACAGCAACCAAAAAGCTAGGAAGCTGAAGGGTAAGCCAGAGCAGAGGAAACCGAAAAGCCAAAGAAATGAAGAAGAGGGAAGCCAAAGGAAAAGCTAGGGCAGAGGAAGCTGAAGCAATCATTGAAGAAGCCGAAGACAGTGGAAAGTGGAAACAAACAATTAGAGGCATCAGGAATATATAAAACAGGAAAAGCAAGGAAAGGAGGGTGTGGGGATAATCAGAGTGAGAGGAAGCTGAAGTTCAGGCAAAGGCAGGAGAGGTAGGAGAAGTAGGAGAACAGGAGTGAAGCAGAAGCTCAGTAGGCTTGGGAGCAGAGAACTACAGCTAAACAGTTTATACCATGTTTGGGTTGGAGCCTCAGAACTGAAAGGATTGGAATCCTTGGGAGTTGGTGCTCCTAAGTGTAGAACTATTGCCTTGGCAAAAAAGAGTTGGTGCTCTGGAGGTTGGAGCCTCACAAAAGTCCAATTTGGTGCTTGGCAACTGATTGCAACCATTTATATATTGTATTTATTTCATCGCACTATTTGTGTTAATAAAAACATTTATTCCATCTATCTATTTTTGTGTTCGATATATATATGTTTTGGTGATAAAAAGAACAATTAAAAAGGAATACTGATTAACCCCCTCCCCCCCTCTAGTTATTTCCAACAATTGGTATCAGACCAAGCTTCTTCATATTAGCCTAACAACTTGAAGAAGGATTCATAGCAATGATGGGAAATCACGAAGCATCAGGAAGACATCCTCTGTTCGATGGCACTAATTTTGGTTTCTAGAAAAAGAGAATGAACTACTATTTAATGTCCCTTGGACCTGAAGTCTGGAATTCAGTTCTAAATGAGTACCCAATTCCTTCCACTCTTCCAACAGATCAAGACGAGAGGAAAGCCTACATTGCAAATGCAAAAGCCTTGAACTCCATCACTAGTGGAATCACTGATTCCGAGTTTACAGAAGTCATGAACTGCAACTCTGCCAAAGAAATGTGGGATAAGCAAATTGGCTTATACGATGGGGACTCAAAAGTTAAGAAAGCAAAGCTTCAAACTCAGAGAAGGCAGTTTGAAATTCTAAAAATGGAAGATGAAGAAGATATTGCAACAGACTTTCTCCAAGTAGTTGAAGTGGTAAACTCTCTTAAAGGATTGGGTGAAAACATTGAAGAAAGTACCATTATTCAAAAGGTATTAAGATCTCTTCCAGACAGATTTGACTCTAAAATAAGCGCCATAGAAGAAATAAAGGATCTAGATACTCTCAAGATGGATGAACTCCATGGAATCCTCACTGCCTATGAGATGAGAAAAGGTGGCCCAAGCTCCAAAGATGCAACATTCAAGGCTAAAAAATCAAAGAAGGGGAAAGACAGAAATGATTGTAGTGATGAATTCTATGTGGAATCCGAATTCACTCAATTTATACGAAAGTTGAAGAAAGGATCTAAGCTAAAAGGTAAGTACCCTCTTGTCTGTTTCAAATGTGGAAAAATAGGTCATTATTCTACAAAATGTCCTCATAAACATGATAGTGATTATGAAGGAAATTGTAAAAGAATGGTACACAAGAAGAAAGGTTTCACTAAGAATAACTTCTTCTCTAAGCAAGATGAGTCTGATGAGGATGAATTTGTAGTCATAAAAAAGAAATCAGATGAGGAAAGTGACCATGATGAAAGCCAAGAAACGTTATTCATGGCATTCACAAATGAAGATGACTCAGGGCTAGAAGGAAATATAGATGAACTATTAATAAGTGCCATTGAATAAAATGAAAAATTATGAAATAAAATCATTTGTATAAAGGTAGAAAATGAGGAAACAAGAAGAATAGAAGATCTCTTGAAAACAAAGCTAAAAGAAAAATAAGAGACTTGTGAAGAACATGAAGCCGAAATAGTATCTCTAAGGAAGGAATTGGAGCAAGTCAAAAAGGGTTGGAAAGACTCTCAAATACTTGAGACTATCCTAAAAAATCAAAAACCTCAACATGAAAAGTCTAGAATAGGGTTTAAAGGAGAATCATCAAGCGCTAAGAATAGTGTGAAAGCTATGCCGATGCACTTTCCAGCAACCAAAAAGAAGAAAAATTATGTCATCAAAGGTGCATCCCAGATCCAAAGAATGAAGAGAGAATAGCTCCAAAGAAGAATGTGGATTCAAATCATGGATACTACAACAAATACAAACTAGTATTCCATCAAAGGCCCATCTCAAATCCGAAGAATGAAGAAGGAGTAATTCCAAGGAAGGAAATTGACTCAAACTGTGGCTACTACAACAGTTACAAAACTATCTTTCTTGGACATTGTTTTCATTGTAAAAACTTTGGTCATCAAGCCAGACATTGCATGGCTCGCAAGAGTGAAACACCAAAGCTAAAGGGTCAAATAATCAAACCATATGGCCCCAAAAGGAAGGGACAAATCAAAACCTTCAATTCGTTTGATCCCTTGACCAAATTTGATCTAACTTGCTCATTATGCTACAATAATGGACACTATGAACAAAACTGCCCACTCAAAAGAATAAAAGAAAGTAGTGAGAATCCTAACATGGATAAATGTGGCCAGGCTCTATATGCTCAAAATAATGAAAATCATTGGTTTGTGGATAGTGGGTGCTCCAGACACATGACAGGGGACAAAAGGAAGTTTGTCTCATTGAGCAAAAAGGAAGGAAATGTGTCCTTTGGAAGTGGATTTGCTAGAATTGTAGGAAAAGGAATTGTTACTCTTATCAATGGAAAAGGAAAATCTTAAGATTCTCTGCTAGTAGACGGGCTCAAACACAACCTCCTGAGTGTCAGCCAAATCTGTGATCAAGGACATAATGTTGTCTTTAGCACCAAAGACTGTGAAATAAGGAACTCTTCCTCAGGGGAACTTGTGGCGAAAGGGGTTAGAACACCAGACAACATTTACATTCTGAACAACATTCAGGAAAATAAATGCTACCTGATTTAGATAGATGAAAGTTGGTTGTGGCACAAACGACTTGGACATACAAGCTTCGAAAATCTAATCAATATCAGCAAGATTAAAGCTGTATGAGACATCCCAAGGCTATTCAAACCAAATCAAGGAGTATGTGGTCCATGTAAACATGGAAAGCAAACCAGAAACAGCCACAAGACCAAGGAGCTCTCTACATCAAAGCCCTTGGAGATCATCCATGTTGATTTATGTGGACCAACTAGAAATCAGGCACTCCAAGGAGAAATCTAATTTGTTTTATTTGTTGATGACTATACCAGAATGATGTGGATATATTTTATAAAATATAAATCTGAAACATTTGAGTGTTTTAAGAATCTAAAAGCTCTTGTAGAAAATGAAAAGGCCTAAAAAATTAAGTGCCTCAGAACAGATAGAGGGGGAGAATTCACATCAAAAGAATTTAATGAGTTCTGTAATATACATGGAATTAAAAGAGAATTCTTTGCTGCCAGAACATCCTAGCAAAATCGAGTAGTTGAAAGAAGAAACCAAACAGTTCAAGAAATGGCAAGAAAAATGTTATTAGCAGTAGACTTGCATCCAAAATTATGGAGAGAAGCAGTCGGGACAGCTGTCTATACCTTGAATCGAACTCAATTAAGACCAAATTGTGAAAAAACTACTGATGAATTATGGAAAGGAAGACCTGCTTCAGTAAACTACTTCAAGATATTTGAAATCAAGTGCTTCATAAAAATCAATGATGGCTCACCAGGAAAGTTTGATTCTCGGGTTGATGAAGGGATATTCCTTGGATACTCTACATGGAGCAAAGCCTACAAGTGCTACAATTTTCAACTAAGGAAAATAGTGGAAAGCATTGATGTAAAGATTGATGAAGACCTTCCAGAGAAATAAATTGAAGAACATGAATATGGTCCTCTCATTGAAGAAGAAGAACCTGAAGAAGAAGAGATAGACCAGGAAGAAGAAGAAGAGGAAAAAGAACCACCTCATACCCCTTCAAAGATGAAGTTTCTCTAGAAATATCATCCAGAAGAGTAGATTATTGGAAATAGAGATGAAGGGATGCAAACCCAAGGAAGGATGATAATTACACCAAAGAGAAATGTTATTTCTCTTCTATCCATGATAGAACCAGAAACATTTGCACAAGCAAGGATCCTCATTGGGTAAAAGCCATGGAAGAAGAAATGTCCCAAATTGAGAAGAACGAGACATGGGAGTCGGTACCTCGTCCAAAGGACAAAAAAATAATAGGAACAAAGTGAGTATTCAAAAATAAAATGAATGAAGATGGACAAGTTATCAGAAACAAGGCAAGGCTTGTTTGCAAAGGCTATTCACAAATTGAAGGAATTGAATTTGAAGAAGCATTTGCACCAGTAGCTCGTATGGAAGCTATCAGGATGTTATTGGCATTTGCTTGCTCAAATGGATTCAAAATCTATCAAATGGACATAAAATCAGCATTTCTGAATGGGGAACTCAAGGAAGAAGTCTATATGGAGCAACCAGAAGGGTTTGATCTAACAGAAGGAAAAGACTTAGTATGTAAGTTGAAAAACGAATTATATGGGTTGAAACAAGCTCTTAGAGCTTGGTATGCAAGATTGGATCACCATCTACAACAACAAGGCTTCAAGAAGGGAGTAGCAGGATGTAATCTCTACATAAAGATGAATGAAGATAAGTTACTAGTCACACTTGTTTATGTTAAAGATCTTATTTTTGCTAGCAATAATGATGAAATAAGCCATGAATTTTCTCAAAACATTGTTGGAAATAATACTGAGAGGGGGGGGGGGG